>JABSNV010000348.1:0-102292 GCA_024085815.1 Flaveria linearis | reverse complement strand
TGCTAGATAATAGGGTGGTTAGGAAGGGTCTGGTTATAAGAGGCTTGGAATTTCCAAAGGAATGAGCTCACCTGTTGTTAGAGGGTAAACATCCTGATGAGTTTGCATACAAGCAATACAAACACTTGAGCTCAAAAATAGAAGACAGGTCAAGTTCATCTCAGAGCTGTACGGTCGGGAGGGATTGTTTGATGGTGTGCCTGAAGATCTATCCAAAGAAGAGCGGATGATCTGTCTTCAGGCCTACACCCAAGAATCCTACCGGCTTGTACATGGGAGGTAGATCTCAGGGAGGGGACAACAGCTCTGTGTCCAATTCCCCAGACAGAGCTCCCATCATCTTAGCCAAACAAACACTTGAGACTACCTCTCAGGCCAGTGCTTATCTGGGTCAACTTCTAATCTGATTAGAAGGAAATAGACCAATCTTTATGCCATCAATAAGTGGGACATCTAATAATAGAGGTTTTGGCTGCATTGGTTCAGGGGGAGTTTGTTGGACCAAAAGAACCAATGAGCCAAGATCAGGAAACCTCTAAGTCCCACATGCCACTGCAACAACTGCTGAAGACTCCTATCAGTTACAGTGTTCTCTTGCTTGAATGTCAGACTGAGAACATCTGAAGACTCCATCAGCTATTTGTTTCTCTGCTTGAATGTCAGACTCGAGATCATCTTAGCCCCAGTCTCAGTGTTATGACAAAGTCTGAAGAACAAAGATTGAAGATCAAAGACTGAAAAACAACAGCTAAAGACTCCAAGTACTGAAGACTTCAAGTACTGAAGTCCAAGTACTGAAGTATCAAAAGCTGAAGAACTAAAGAACTGAAGATCTTCTTCGAAGCACAAAGTCTGAAGACACAAGACTGAAGACAACAACTGTGATATCTACTGAAGTCATCAGTTGTTACATCTTCCAAAGCTTGTTACATCTTCGAAGCCAAGTCTGAAGACCAAGTACTGAAGACTCAGAGTTTGTCACAACAACTGAAGAAGTCTTCTTCAGTTGTTGTGGTGGTTTTCTTTTTCAGTAGTTTATTTTGTTTCAGTAGTAGTTGTACAACAACTGAAGACATGTTCTTCAGTTGTTATAGTATCAGTAGTTTACTTTTGTCAGTACTTAGGAACTTTTGTAAGAAGATGTCAGTTGTTGACATCTTCAATAGTTTTATGTTTTTGTCAGTTTGTAATTTGAATATTCAGTGGTGTCAGAAAAAGGACATCAACCCTCCTTTTGCCGCCTATAAAAGGATGGGTAACCATACGTATTAATTGCCGAAACGTGCGACCAATAGACATATTTATTGTTTCGCAGAACTCTTCTCTCTCTATGTTTATGCTTTTAATTGCAATATCTTTATGTTCTTGCTTTAATTGCTAATTAATGTGCTAAATCCGCTGCAAACATAATCTAATTGATCAACCGAGAGGCTGAGATCCTGTAGTAGCCCACACAAGCAGGCATACACATATCAGACCTTATGTAGATCCAAGTATTAAGAGTTTGTGATTGCTAATGACATCCGTATGGGGATCCCATTATTAAAAGATAGTGCTTGTTAAATATTTGTAGTCCCAAATGGGTTGTAGAATTGTAAAGATTAGGTTATTTAAATTGAAATAGTATGTGCCTGTTGATAGCGTTGACTTTAATATTTGTGGTCAAGCAATGACACTTATTGATTATTACCTTATCATCACAAGACATTCAAAAAGGGAATTCACACATACACGCATCATCAGCCACCACAGGACCGGACGCATGACTCACCCTCCATTCGCACGAATGGACCTTCAGTCGTACGAATTAGCTTCATTCGTACGATTGAACCTTCATTCATGCGACTAAGCATTCAGTCGTACCATACAACACCAATCGCGCGACACAACCTCCATATGCACGATTGAACCTTCATTCGCACGAATAAGCTTCATTCGTATGATTGAACATTCATTCGTGCGACTGGCCTTTCATTCGTGCGACTGGCCTTTCAGTCGTGCGGACTTATGCACAATTGCACACAATCTCATCTGCACTGACTCAATCACACGCACATTCACTCGCATGGACTCAACGCACGGACATTCAATCGCACACACCCAGGCGCATGACTCAGTCGTGCGATTCACAATCGCACGGGTCAGTCCCGCGACACACCTAGACGCATGACTCAGTCGTGCGATTCACCCAATCGCACAGCTCAGTCGCGTGAACAGACCCAGTCGCGAAGAACAGCAGAATCACAACTGTCGAGTGCAGAGCAGTCTTCGGCTGCTCCGTGCACTCGTTTTACACCCCAAGAACTTTCAGAATCCATATTCTAACATGTCTAAACAAGAAACACACTCAGAAACGCAACACACAAGCCCACACGACCTCATGTGCTCGGATGAACCCGAGCACCCGAAACCCTAGAAAACGCAGAAGTGAAACCGAGCAAGAAACGGGACAATCAAGTTGTCTACCTGCAAGGACAGAGTAGACTAGGTTGTAGGTGACTTCTAGACGACAAAAACGAGACCAAATGGAGCATTTTTCGTGCAAAGTGAAAAAGATAGGCGGTGAAGAAGAAAATGAAGGAGAAGGAAGAAGATGAAGAAAATGGTGGGAAAGGGGTTTTTATACCCATCCCAAGTTTGCAAAAAGTCAATTTTAGTCCCTGCACTTTGCCCCCGGGTTCCCAAATTTTATTTCGGTTGAAACAACATTAATTAGGCTTGTTTTATAATGATGAAAGATGTAGTTAATGATATTTTAATTTAAAAATGGTTTTATTTGTAACATTAGGTTTATATAAAACAATGCGTTCAATGATAACGGGGGCAATCTTAGAAAACGTTTTAAGATGATGACAATGCAAGGAACGATAGCACACATAAGGATAACCAGCAAAAAATATGATATCCACTTAGATGGGTTACAAAGATGAGGAATGATCGATAACAAAAGTTAACCGAACATGTTAAATGACGGACCTTTGGCGACGGATGTCACAGTATCCCCCAGTTGAGGGAATTTCATCCCGAAATTCAACAGGTGCTAGGTCCAAGAGTGTCATCCTCGAATAGATGTGGATATTTAAGCCTCATCTGATCTTCACGTTCCCATGTGAACTCTAGCCCTCGTTTAGAATTCCATCTTACACGAACAATAGGTATCTTGCTGCGCCTCAACCTCTTGACCTTCGGTCCATGACCTCAATGGGTTCCTTCACAAAATGAAGGCTTTCATCAATATCGATATCCTCAATAGGTACGTGAAGTGATTCTTCAGCTAAACGCTTCTTGAGGTTCGATACATGGAAAGTATCATGTACACTGTTAAGCTCTTGTGGCAACCTTAATCGGTACGCCACTGGACCGATTCTTTCTGTAATCTCGAATGGTCCAACATATCTTGGGGATAACTTCCCTTTCTTTCAAACCGAATGATCCCTTTCCAAGGAGAGACCTTAAGTAACACTCGATCCCCAACGTTAAACTCTAGCGGCTTCGACGGTTGTCGGCATAGCTCTTTGGCGATCTCCAGCAGCTTTAAGTCTGTCTTTGATTTGGAAGATCTTATCGGTTGTTTCTTGAATGAAATCGGGGCCTGTTAACTGACTTTCACCAATCTCGGCCCAACATACCGGTGATCTACATTTCCGGCCATACAACGCTTCGAACGGTGCACACCCAATACTAGTATGGTAACTGTTATTTTAGGAAAACTCGATCAACGGTAGATGAGTATCCCAACTGCCACCAAATCAATGACACATGCCCTCAGCATGTCCTCAGCGTCTGTATTATCGTTCACTTTGGTCATCTGTCTGGGGGTGATAGGCTGTACTCATGTCTAATCGAGTGCCCATCGCTCTCTGTAACGTTTGCCAAAATCGTGAAGTAAATCGACTGTCTCGGTCGGATACGATTGACACGGCACCCATGCCGTGTCACGACCTCTTTGATGTACAACCTTGCCAGCTTATCCATTTTATAGTCTTCTCGGATAGGCAAGAAGTGAGCGGATTTTGTCATTCGATCCACCACGACCCATATCGAGTCGTGTCCGCTTGGCGTTCTCAGGAGCTGGTAATAAAATCCATAGTTATTTCTCCCATTTCCACTCGGGAATTTCAGGTTGCTGTAATAATCCCGATGGTTTTTGATGTTCAGCCTTAACTTTTGAGCATGTCAAGCATCGGCTTACATACATAGCAATGTCTTTCTTCATACCTGCCACCAGTATAGATCCTTAAGATCGTGATACATCTTGTCTGCACAAGGATGAACAGAATATCGTGTCTTGTGTGCTTCCTCCATGATCAGGGTACGAACGTCTCCCCATTTGGGTACCCATATACGATTCAAGAAGTACTGTATACCATCATCCTTACAAATCATCTGTTTATCTGACCCTCGGAATTCTTCTCCCGCAAGGTTTTCTTCTTTCATTGCCTCACTTTGTGCAAGTTGGATCTGAGCCTTCAAGTTCATTTGAATAGTCAATCCCAAGGCTCTAACACGTAGTGGTTTCACACGTTCTTTACGACTTAGGGCGTTAGCCACCACATTTACTTTACTCGGATGATACCGGATTTCACAATCGTAGTCACTAAGTAACTCCACCCAACGTCGCTGACGCATATTGAGTTTTTCTGATTCAGGATGTGTTGGAAGGCTCTTATGGTCTGTGTAGATGATGCATTGGTTCCATTCAGATAGTGCCTCCATATCTTAAGTGCAAATACTACAGCGCCCAACTCCAAATCATGAGTGGTAGTTCTTTCATGCACCTTGAGTTGTCGCGATGCGTAGGCAATTACCTTGTCTCTTTGCATTAGCACACATCCCAATCCTTGATGTGAAGCATCGCAATATACCACAAAATCATCAGTTCCGTCCGGGAGGGACAGTATTGGAGCGTTGCACAGCTTTTCTTTCAACGTCTGGAAAGCTCGTTCTTGTGCATGTCCCCAATCAAACTTCTTGTCTTTCTGGGTTAGCAGCGTTAATGTTGTGCGATCTTCAAAAAGTTCGCAATAAAACGACGGTAGTATCCGGCCAATCCTAGGAATTGCCGTATTCTGAGGGTGTTTGGGGTGCATCCCATTTCTTCACTGCTTCAATCTTGCCAGGATCTACATGAATCCCATTTTCGTTAACCACATGCCCAAAAATTTCACTTCTCGAAGCCAAAACTCGCACTTCGAGAGTTTGGCGAAAAGTTTCTCTTCACAAACAGTTCTAGAATTGCTCGAAGGTGTTCTTCGTGGTCCTCTTTCGAACGGGAGTAGATAAGTATGTCGTCTATGAATACGATCACGAACTTATCAAGATAAGGCTTGCACACCCGATTCATCAAATCCATAAAGACAGCTGGTGCGTTGGTCAACCCGAACGGCATGACCAAGAACTCATAGTGCCCGTAACGAGTTCTAAACGTTGTTTCGGAATATCTTCCTGAATACTCTTAGCTGATGATGTCCAGATCGGAGGTCGATCTTAGAGAAATACGAGGCTCCTTGCAACTGATCAAACAGGTCGTCTATTCTAGGGAGAGGATACCGATTCTTCACGGTCAATTTGTTCAACTCCCTGTAGTCGATACACATACGGAACGACCCATCCTTCTTCTTGACAAATAACACCGGTGCTCCCCACGGTGAATGACTCGGTCGAATAAACACCTTCTCCAGTAGTTCTGTAGTTGACTGGACAACTCTTGCATCTCGGAGGGTGCTAACCAATACGACATCTTTGCTATCGGTGTAGCTCCAGGAACCAGCTCTATACGAAATTCCACCTGTCGTGGAGGAGGCAATCCAGACAAATCATCAGGGAACACCTCTGGGTAATCCCGTACAATCGGAATGTCTGCCAATTCATCTCTTCTTCCTTCTTTTCTACCACGTGAGCCAGAAAAGCGTAACACTGTTTCCGTAGACCTTGGCGTGCTTTCATGCAAGAGATAAGCTTCAAGTTCTTTCCCGGTCGCTCTCCTTGTATTCTGAGTACTTTCCCGTCTGACATGGGAATCCGCACTACTTTATCTCGGCAACAATCTCGGCTCCATGTTTCGACAACCAATCCATTCCCACTATTATATCGAAGCTTCCTAACTCAAAGGGTATCAAATCTATGTTGAAGACCTGGTCTTCCAATATCATGGTGCAATTCTTAATAATTTCCTCTGCCTGTTCAACCCTACCATTAGCCATTTCTAGGGAGTAACTAGTTTCTAGTCTACTAGCACTCAAATCAAGCATTTGCACAAACTCAGATGATATAAAACTATTGTCTGCCCAGTATCAAACAGTACAGATGTGAAATGATTATTGAGTAAGTACGTACCCGTGACAACGTTTGGATCCTGACAGGCATCATTAGCTCCAATGACGAAGGCACGACCCCGTGCAGCATTACCTTGATTTCCTTGGCCTTGAGTACCTGCTATGGCCATTATCTGCTGCTGGTTGTTTCCTTGCTGACCGGTGCCTATTCAGTCGAGGGCACATGTTTCTGAAGTGATAGAGGCTCCACATTCATAGCAAGCCCTGGTATTCCCGGCAGGGTTAAACGCATTGATGGGTGCTACCAGGTTTGGAGCTACTCTGCAGTCTCTTGCTTGATGCCCGGGCGTCTGCAGTTCAAACACGGCCGACACGGCACTGCTGGGGGATGATGAAGATTGCACCTGTCACATCTTGGGTGCGGCCCAGCAAATTCCTTCTTCCTGGAGTCACGGCTACAAAATTCTAGTCGTTTTGGCCCTCTTATCAAACTTTCCGGTACCGGACCGGCTCGTTTCCCAGCTTCCTTCCTTTTTCTCTGCTCCCTACCCAACATCCCTGTTCTTACCATCTCATCAGTTAGAGCGCCAGCCTTCAGAATTGCGCTCTGAATCGTAGGAGGTGCAGTTGCAGTTACTATTGCCCAGATTTGAGGCGCGAGTCCCCAAATATACCTTTCAATCCTTTTTGATTCCGGAGTGACTAGATGTGGAACTAGTCTAGCTAGTTCATGGAATCGGTCAGTATAAGCTGCATGCTCAGCCCCCACCATAGCACGATTCCAAAATTCATGCTCAAGTTTCTGCATCTCGTTGAGGGGGCAGTATTCCTCAGAAATCAGGGCTTTGAATTCATCCCAAGTCATCTGCATCGGAGATTCTCTTCCTCTAGCTTGAACCTGGGTGTTCCACCAGGTTAGTGCTCTGCCCTGCAGTGAGCACGTAACATACTTGATTCTTTGACTGTCGAGGTATTCACTGATGTCAATCACTGCCTTCATCTTTTCAAGCCATCTAGTCAGGGCTACCACCCCACCTTTCCCATCGAATTCCCGAGGCTTACAGGCCATAAATTCCTTGTAAGAACCCCGTTTGGTATTAGCAACTCCAGTTTCATTACCAGCTGTACCATCGTTCCCGGTCTCCTGATTGCTTTCATTCCCAGTCGGGTTCCCATTATCCTCGTTTTCATTACCACCAACTCCCTGGTGGTTTTGCTGTTGAAGAACGTCGCTCACCTGAGCTACAATAGTTGGAATCAGGGCACCAATTGTTGAGTAATTAGGCTACCATATCAGGGTTTCCAGTCCCTTGAGTATTACCAGAAGGGCCTTCATTTGCTCTTGGAGGTCTACCTCTGCCTCTGCCTCTGCCCTCGGGGTTCACTTTCGCTACTATTGCTGCGGGTAGACCTTCGAGGCGGCATGTTCTATTCATAAAAGAGGTAACATATAAGCTTTAGTCACTTTAAGATACACAAGTATTTCACTTATCAAGTTCTAACGTTTCATGTTCCGGTCAGTCAAGATCACCATGCACAGCCCATTTCAAGATATTCTCGTATACTGGTGATGTTTATATATAGGGTTCCCCACAGCGTTCCCACCACACCCACGATGTACCAAGAATGATGACCGATCCGGTTACATGACATCCGACCTTCCTTCACATCATCTCCATAATAATCCATCAAGTCAACTGAGAGCCCAAACACGTAATCATACATAGTCTGGCGGAGGTTGTCTATCTCACATCCTTGAAAGGACTCAGACATAGCCTCCTCGGGGTCTCAATATCTGGGGTTAAGCGCAATGTATGATCTGTGAAGATATCTTCGGGTCTCAATACCCGAATTTGATTATGATAACTTGGCGCGCAGAGGGAACGGAGATCAATAGAAGCATCTCTAAGGGACGAGCACAAGGGCTCAAGCACAAGGTGAAAGATCACAAAACAGAAGGATAACCAACATGTAAAGAGGAACACATACACGAGATATATAAATGCACACAAGCTTAAGCATGCAAATCTACATGAAGGTTCCTAGGTTATAGTCCTAGGTCATGTGTAATTTCCTAATTCTCTATAACCAATGGCTCTGACACCAGTCTGTCACACCCCCGCTGATAGCGGAAACACGGGGATGCGAGCGAGACGGATCGTCATAACACATGGTATACGTTAGAGGAGAATATAAATATGATGACAAGTGTGTCATGACAACACCCGAACACAAATGGAGACTTGTGTCGCGTCTAGTCAGTAACCCCGACAGCATAGTCATAAGCATAACATAAAACTAATCACATAAGCATAAATGATAACTTGTAATGTAGATTTCCACAACCCGGGAATAAGTATTACAATGATCATTTAATCAACCAAGATTAATGTTTGACAAAAGATGATAAGTCACAAAATGCATCCTAGGGTCCCCTCTAAAAGGCAGCTCAGAAATCTTCAATTACCTTGATCACCTGAAAAGACATGCTCAAAACGGTCAACATAATTGTTGGTGAGCTTCGCAGGTTTTAAGTAAAAAGATGTTAGATGAAAACAGCTTGTAAGTTTAATAAGAGTTACCGTAACTACACATATGTGTAATCGTTTTTGCAAGATATAGATAGCTACAACCAAACCTATATCGTTCCACACGGGAATTGATGGCTGTAAAGAAAGCATCCCATAAGTTTTACATAACGTAGAAAGATCCACGAAGCGCATATGCATAGGTTACAACCAAACAATCCTTAGGTCCCATTACCAGATTAATGGTTGTAATGGATGATCAGCTTAGAAGACCCACACAAAGAACCACACAGAAGAACCACACAGCCGATGCATCCATTAACAATAGCAATCACAGGTAGCATCAATCACACATAATATCAAGTAGTAGTGCATAGTAAGTAATACCACCAAGTAACATACAAGATGGTAACATGGCATAGAGTCAAGTTCATATAGCATCAATCAACAAGATAAGTAAGATAAGATACTCTTAAAGTAGCAGCCAGTTTCCACTAGGGAAGAGGCTTGAAAACAGTTAAGTAGGTGAGCATTCTTTTCCCCCAGTTGAAAATATTTAAAAGGTTTATAGGAGTAAAAAGGGGCTACGAAACTCATGGAATAGATGATAAGCACGTATGATGAATATTCCCAAGGTAGAATGCTATGACGGTCAAACACCTATTGGCAGTTACTAACAAGCATTAAATAAGCATAAGCATAAGATGACATTCGATTAGTTCGGGCTGTTTTGGTTCAGTCGTGGGTAGCACACACAAGCACATACACATATCAGACCTTATGTAGATCCAAGTATTAAGTAGTCGTCATTGCTAATGACATCCGTATGGGGATCCCATTATTATAAAAGATAGTGCTTGTTAAATATTTGTAGTCCCAAATGGTTTATCGATAATTGTAAAAGATTAGGTTATTTTATATTGAATAGTATGTGCCTGTTGTTAGCGTTGACTTTAATCTTTGTGGTCAAGCAAAGACACTTTATTGATGTACCTTATCATCACAAGACATTCAAAAAGGAATTCACACATACACACATCATCAGCCACACAACAGCACCAGACGCACGACTCAACCCTCCATTCGCACGAATGGACCTTCAGTCGTACGAATCAGCTTCATTCGTACGATTGAACCTTCATTCGTGCAACTAAGCATTCAGTCGTACCATGCAACACCCAATCGCGCGACTCAACCTCCATACGCATGATAGAACCTTTATTCGCACTAATCAACTTCGTTCGTACGATTGAACATTCATTCGTGCGACTTGCCTTTCAGTCGTGCGCTCTCGTACAATCGCACACAATCTCATCCGCACTGACTCAATCGCATGCACATTCACTCGCATGGACTCAATCGCCCAGACATTCAATCGCACACACCCAGCGCATGACTCAGTCGTGCGATTCACCAATTGCATGGCTCAGTCAAGCGACACACCTAGGCACATGACTCAGTTGTGCGATTCACCCAATCGCACGGCTCAGTCACTTGAACAGACCCAGTCGCGAAGAACAGCAGAAGCGACTGCCGAGTGCAGAGCAGTCTTCGGCTGCTCCGTGCACTCGTTTTACACCCCAAGAACTTCCAAAATCCATATTCTAACATGTCTAAACAAGAAACACACTCAGAAACGCACACACAAAACCCTAGAAAACGTAGAAGTGAAACCGAGCAAGAAACGAGACAATCAAGTTGTCTACCTGCAAGGACGAGTAGACTAGGTTGTAGGTGACTTCTAGACGACGAAAACGAGACAAATGGAGCGTTTTTCGTGCAAAAGTAAAGAAGATAGGTTGAAGAAGAAAATGAAGGAGAAGTGAAGAAGATGAAGAAAATGGCTGGGAAAGGGGTTTATACCCATCCCAAGTTTGAAAAAAGTCAATTTAGTCCCTGCACTTTGCCCCCGGGTTTCTAAATTTTATTTCGGTTGAAACGACATTAATTAGGCTTGTTTTATTAATGATGAAAAATGTAGTTAATGATATTATAATTTAAAAATGGTTTTATTTGTAACATTAGGTTTATATAAAATGGTGCGTTCAATAAAACGGGGGCAATTTTAGAAAACGTTTTAAGATGATAACATGCAAGCAACGATAGCACAAGCATAAGGATAACCAAGCAAGCAAATATGATATCCACTTAGATGGGTTACAGATATGAGGAATGACCGATAACAAAAGTTAACCGAACACGTTAAATGACGGACCTTGGGCGACGGATGTCACAGTATACAAACTCCCTGGCTAAAGCAGAATCATACAAGCAGCCCTCAAGCATCCTATCAAGCATTGCCACATATCACAGATGCTATTGATAGTCAATTCTTCTATTATTACCAGTTATTAGATATCACATCCCGTTTTAGAAAAACAGTTCAAGGAACTCACCTTGGTATTAAGTATTATTGAGACAGATAGACAGTTTCAGAGTTGTGTTCCTGATTAGGTTTGAAACATGTCTTAGCAACTAATACCGTACTTCCTAGTAATAATCATGATTGGTTTTGGATAACATTTACCTTTGAGCATGGGTTGATCAGTCCATATCTAATCAAGGTTAGGCTACTCAACACCCATTATGATTATATTTCTAAATCTCATAATAATATACTAAACCTTAAAAATTATAATTTAAACTCAAAATATTAGAACCTTAAATACATACCTGAATAAGAATACAAGAGATTTTGAAAATATATGATCGCCAGCCATATCGTATAACATACAAAGAGTTTGTTTGAGATTCAATTTGAATATAAAGAATTTATTGATGATGGTGTTCATATACACATAACAGACATATAACACTATCAATTGAATGGATGTATATCAATACATGCATTACACGTAACATGCATGATATTGATTCTAAAGTTTCATATAATATTATTTTATATTATAATTAATTTAGCTGCTTAACTCGTTTTTTTCTTATAACTTTAAAAATATAACGTTCTATAAATTTTCAAATATGTCACTAGAACGAGCTTATTTCTCTACGAGTCGACCTAAGTTTCGTTAAAAACAGAGCAAGTTAAATATAATATATTATTATATTTAAATATATCTAAACGGTCTCTTACGACACTAAAATTAGTGTAAAAACTTAAAATTTACAATAGTTATTTCACTCATTACTTACTCGTTTAATAATATACAAAATGTAAAGTTCATATTTATTTTATTTTAACTATTACATTGGACCCTGGAAACCCGGGATGTTACATTCTTCCCCCTTATAAGAATTTCGTCCTCGAAATTCGAAGTTATCCGAAGAGTTGAGGATATTTGGCTTTTTATTTCTTCTGCCAATCTCCAAGTTTTCTCAGACTCTTTTCTAACCTTACCACTCCCAATACTAGTGAAATTATCTTCTAAGCTAAGATTACTATATTGTATGATTAATAGCTTCTTTTGTTAACCAACGTATCCTTATTTTTAGAATTTCTTTATCGTAAAAGTGATCAAATTATATCAAGCTTTTTATACAAACTCTAATATATTCATATATTATATTGCTTAAGGTTTTAATTCTTAAAGAAAGTCTACTACTATTGTGAAACATAAGGTTCTCCAGTTTACTCGAGTTCTTAGTTTCTTTTGGAAACCTTATTACAGTTTTGAAGTGAAACGATAAAGTCTATCAGAATAGTCAAGATAGGTAAATCTTAATGTGGGACTAATAGAGTTTGGCTAACATTTCTCTATTATAGTTTGTCATATAGATAAGAGTGTACTAATTTGGTAAACCTACCATCCAGCAACTAGATGGCGTCATATTCATAATTTATCATGAAATTAACAAAGTATATTGGTTATCTTTCATTTCCATTATGAGATTTAACATTATTGTATCTAGTTAGACAATTTCTAATGTTTCACCATAATCCTTAAGTAGATAAAGAAATTTCCATGCACGCCTTGTGATTGATCTTTGATTCCAGAATACCAATAATAATTCTTGAATCGTATTGCTTGTTATTACTATCAGTGTGTGCTCTATATTTGATTTATGGGCTTCATTTAGTATCATGTCATGTAATATGCTAAGACTCGATACTCATATATGATTGTGGAGTCTTAAAATACTATTACTTCTATTTCTTAATATTTTTCGTCTACCAATCCTTCATTGCTTATTAATGTGATTTTCCATGAAGAAATTTTCTTGTGCTTTCAATTTAGTCTAAGGTTTATCTTAATATCATTTGTAGATATTCCAATTTTAGTGATTGAGCTCATTCTTATTTATAAAATGCACCAGTGATTAACTTTGTTCTTTCCTGGATGGTATTGTATATCATAGTTGTAGTTAGTTAACAATTCCATTCATTTCCACTAGTATTTAGAAAAACTTAATGAATCTCCAATAATAATATTCAAATCAAAATCTTCAAAATCATGTGGAATATTTTTTTCTTAATTGCTTTTTCTGAACATGTATTACTTTTTTGTCTTGCTCATTGAACATATGGTCTAAGAATTAAACTTTACATATTTAAATTCATATTCCATGAATTAGCGTAAAGTTTTTTTCTTATGCTCTTCTATCCTTAGAATATATATATATATATTAGAAAGTCATCGTAGTAGATAATAAATTACCCAAGTAAGCTTTATAAATTTTGTCATAAGATCCATGAGTAACTCAGGTTCATTGGACAATTCAAATAGCATCACCATAAGTTATAGTGATCATATCATGTTCTAAAATTTATCTTAGGTATGTTTTCAAACATTTCGTTTCTTCACAGTGTTCATGACATATGCTAGATCAATAATATATTATTTTCTTAAAAATTTATGGACCTGAGTCATAGTAATGATGTTTCCTACTCAATCATCATATACTGCCATTTTTTAGGCAATCTAAGTTATACCATTCTTCTGTTAGACGTGACTTATACTTAGTTAAAGGTTTGCTAGTCAATTCCTTTGACTACCTTAAATTCTTTGGGTTTCCATAGGTATCAAGTCAATAGTAATCAAGTATCATTCAAACTTATCATACTATTCTTAATGATGTCAGCTATTGTCTTTTGTCTCCATTAGTCATTCTACTTATGAAGGTATGGTGTAAAGCTTGAGTTTCTCAATTCATGTATGGCCTAAAGATAGTTGATACTAGGCTTTTTATTTGCACCAATGTAATCTTTTTGATTGAAATGATATACTGCAAATTAGATCTAATTGGTTACATGTACTCATAAGTCTAAGACACCTTTCATTTGACTTCACTTATGTGCCTCTACCGATCTCTTGTTGTTATCAAAGGTTAGAGAGTTGTATGTCATGAAGGACTTATAAGCACACTCTTGTACTTACTCTTTTATTTCTTAGTTTACAATCTTAGTTCTAGATAATGAGAAACTTTCTGTAATTTGCTTTCTATTTTCTCTAATTTAATTTTGGTTGAGTGGTAGCAATAATCTTGACATCTTACAGATAAATTTTTGTATTTCTCTTGTTATCTAATTGTCTTTTCATAGTTCTTTATATCCGTTCCACATCCATGATCACCTTTAACAATCTATCTTGCTTTTGGTTACTTGGTACTAGTTCCAGCGTTTTAGGGTATTATCATTTCTCAACACATATTTTATCTTATCTTATCAATTGACACTCTTGATAAATACTAATACAACATTTGAATATCTAATAATGTACATCTAGCCCATATGTTCATATTCCATTACCCCACTAATCTCTATCATATGGAGCTATAGCTTCACCACTAAGACATAGGCACTAATCAACGTGTTAAAATCTTATTAGGATACTCTTTTCATTATAAATTTAATATTATGTGGATCCAAACATAATCATCAATTTACCTGACATCAATATTCTAGTTTTTCATCATTATATATCAATATGAGTGTCTGAATATGAATGTCATCCTTATTGAGCATTCCTGTTAGCTTGTTTTCCTGAACATTATATTTTATAATGTATTTGACTATTACTAATCGTGATTTGTCTTTCCTAGTCACTTTGGTTAATTAGACTAATTAACATAAGACTATCCGTAAAGGTGTTTTCTACAATTCTTGATCAACGCTATTAATCTACTTCTTATGTTTAGGTAAACATAACCGATAGCAAACCAAAACATAATTTACGAATGTAAATCCTTAATAACATTAGCTAATTACTATTAACCTTTTACATTTTTTACGTATTCTAATTATCTTTCACTATAAGCTTAACACATATCTAACTCTGCTTATATATCATCATGTTACTTGACTCGTTTGCCAATCTATGTAGTCTTCCCAATCTTAGTTTAAGTTTAGACACTAACTGATAATGCCTAATTCACTTAAACTATGGCTCTGATACCAACTTGTAACGCCCGCCTCCCAGGGCATACTCTGGGGAGCGTTACGCATCGGATATACAGAACACATAGTAATCCAAATTCACAGCGGAAGTCTAACTTTGATTATACATCAAAACAAACATTATATTTGTCATTCTTAGATAAAACCATTACATCAATTTAACTATATTAGAGATTCGAATCTTCAATAGCGCTCTAGGCCTCTATTTCCTCATAAACTAGCCTGTAATCTCCAATTTCTGCAATCTCTTGGCACCTAGGATGTGTGTCCATAAAATAAAAAACATTTGGGACTCAGCATAAAGCTTGTGAGTTTATAAACATGGCATTCTTCAAAATTCAAAACATGTTATTATTGACTATTGCATCAAGCAGATACAACCATGACAAACAGATAGGAACAGAGTAAGCACAGTATAAATTCACATAACCAGGCTATGTATACAAACTCCACTGGCTAAAGCAGAATCATACAAGCAGCCCTCAAGCATTCTATCAAGCATTGCCACATATCACAGATGCTATTGATAGTCGATTCTTCAATTATTACTAGTTATCAGAACATCACATCCCATTTTAGAAAAACAGTTCAGAGGAACTCACCTTGGTATTTAAGTATTATTGAGATAGATAGACAGTTTCAGAGTTGTGTTCCTGATTAGGATTGAAACAAGTCTTAGCAACTAATAACATACTTCCTAGTAATAATCATGATTGGTTTTGGATAACATTTACCTTGTTTAAGCATGGTTGATCAGTCCATACTTAATCAAGGTTAGGCTACTCAACACCCATTATGATTATTATTTCTAATTCCTACTCATAATAATATACTAAACCTTAAAATTATAATTTAAACTCAAAATATTAGAAGCTTAAATACATACCTGAATAAGAATACAAGAGATTTTGAAAATATATGATCGCCAGTCAATATCGTATAACATACAAAGAGTTTGTTTGAGATTCAATTTGAATATAAAGAAATTTATTGATGATGGTGTTCATATACACATAACAGACATATAACACGTATCAATTGAATGGATGTATATCAATACATGCATGATGTACCATGCATGATATTGATTCTAAAGTTTCATATATATTATTTTATTATTATAATTAATTTAGCTGCTTAACTCGTTTTTCTCTTATAACTTTAAAAATATAACGTTCTACAAATTTTCAAATATGTCACTGGGACGAGCTTATTTTTCTCTACGAGTCGACCTAAGTTTCGTTAAAAATAGAGCATGTTTAAATATAATATATTATTATATTTAAATATATCTAAACGGTCTCTTACGACACTAAAATTAGTGTAAAAACTTAAAATTTACAATAGTTATTTCACTCATTACTTACTCGTTTAACAATATACAAAATGTAAAGTTCATATTTATTTTATTTTAACTATTACATCTGACCCTGGAAACCCGGGATGTTACACCAAGCATATACACAAGGATGCACATTTGAATAACAATCATACATGTTCCAATCCCCGTCCACCATTCCTAATCAAATGTCATAAATACACATACATATATACATATACATATTCATGAATAAATACCCTAACACATATGGTTTTCCAACATGATATGATCAATATACCCACGGGATTCAACATTTTATCAAGTCAAGCAAACACATATAATCATTGAAAAAGATTCAAGACCATGTTAAAGTCATCAACATAATCATCATAAAAATCACATGTACATTATCAAAGTTAGCTAGGATTCATCTAATCTAAGTGATTCAAGAGTTTTAGCTCATGCTAACTACAAACACACCTAAGAAGCTTGAATCATAAAAAACATACATGGTTAGATGAAGAGATTGTCAAACCAAATCAAGGTAGACAGGTTGTATGTTGTTGGATTCTTCTTTGGAGTGGTTGATCTTCAATCTTGACTTCTTTTTCTTTAATAGATGCTCTAAATGGTTTTGGGGGCTGGAGAGAACTAGGATTTTTAACCCCCAAAGTTGTATGTTTGAAATAAGGCTCAATTTAGGTTTAAAAAGTGAGATTTGCGCCGTACGTGGCCATGTCGTAAAGTGACATGGCCATGTCGCGCATCAAACATGTAAAGCTTGAGTTGATTCTGATATGGCCATGTTAGAATACGACATGCCACGTCAGTAGCCAAATTTCACTTATTTCTTGAGTTTTTCATCAAATTTATCAAGTCACCATCTAAATCTACAAAATTTATATGAAACCCGATTAAATGTTGTTCCAAATGAATTTGTAACAAAAAGCATTTAAATGTTACCATGAGCATGAAGGTTTAGCCATAAATGTGAGCTACCCTTACGTAGGTAAAAAGGAAGTGTGCTGCGGAGTCAAGGTAAAATTAAGAAAATAAACATCTGATCGATTTGTTGTATATATATATGTCATTATTGCTATTAATGTTACTACATATTGTTATTCTTTATTGTTTTTTGAATGTGGTGGGTAGTTTGGTGTAACACCCGCCTCCCAGGGCTCACCCTGGGGAGTGTTACGCATTGGATATACAGAACACATAGAAATTATAGAGTACACAACGGAAGTCTAACTTTAATTATACATCAAAAGCGTATAATACATCTGTTATAATAGATAATACCATTACATTAGTTTAACTATAATAGAGATCCAAATCTTCAACGACATTCAAGAACTTTATTTTCTCATAAACTAGCTCGTAATCTTCAATTCCTGTAATCACTTGGCACCTAGGATGTGTGTCCATAAAATAGAAAACATTAGGGACTCAGCATAAAGCTTGTGAGTTCATAAACATGGTATTCTTTAAAATTCAAAACATGTTATTATTGACTATTGCATCAAGCAGATACAGCCATGGCAAATTACAGATAGAAACAGAGTAAGCACAGTATAAATTCACATAACCAGGCTATGTATACAACTTCACTGGCTAAAGCAGAATCGTACAAGCAGCCCTCAAGCATCCTATCAAGCATTGCCACATATCACAGATGCTATTGATAGTAAAATCTTCAATTATTACCAGTTATCAGAACATCACATCCCGTTTTAGAAAATAATTCAGAGGAACTCACCTTAATCAATCAAGTCAGTGATATCGTCTGCTCAGGTTCACTGCTATCAGGTATTATCCTATAGGCAAAATAACATTATTTAAGCTATACTCTAGCTAGTAACAATTTTAGGGATGATTCGTTATCTTTTTTCTATTTGTTGGTTTTATTCGGACACTTTCTTTTATCCTATGCCAACCCTTTGGTACAACCCTTACTAGTTGGCATAACTCAAACGTTTCCATCATACTTGAGCCAACCCTAGGGGTTACCCAATACCTTCCCTAATGATAACCTTAAAGTCTAATAATAATAATAATAACAATAATAATTACTACAACACTAAAAATAACAAATAATAAAATATTAACTATAACAATAAAAATAACAACTATAATAATAATAATAACTATAAAGATGATAATAATAATATTAATAATAACTATATTAATACAACCTATAATGATAATACTAATAATAATACCGACTATAATAATAATTAAACATAACCTTAAACAAGGGCGTACCTGAAAACTATCTACGGCAATTTGATGTAGAGTCTCCCCTACTCGCGCTCGTAGTCGCGCTCCTACTCGAGTACCAAAATGACTACTAGCAACACCCAACGGGATATCGAGAACTCGAGATTCTCTTTATATTAGAGCGTTCACAAAGAAACTTATGTTCTAAATTCAACCTTAAGACTTCTATTTATAAGGTAGCAGAAGGCAGGTGAAAAACTTTCAGGGGTGATGTGGGATTGCATGTTGATGCGCCTGAAGTTCAATTTGGAATATGAAAGTTATATTATATTATTATAATATTATATTATTATAATTAATTCACCTGCTTAACTCGTTTTTCTCTTATAACTTTTTATTTATAATGCTTTATAAAATTTTGAATATGTCGTTGTGACGAGCTTATTTTTCTCTACGAGTCAACTTATGTTTCGTAAAAAATGGAGCAGGTTCGAATATAATATATTATTATTATATTCAAACGATCTCTTATAACATAAAAATTTCATCTAAAAACTTCAAACTTTAAATAGACAATTTACTCATTACTTACTCGTTTGACAATATATGAAATGCGAAGTTCATATGACTCAAAGCTCGGGATGTTACATTCTCCTCCCCTTAAAATAATTTCGTCCTCGAAATTCTAAGGTTACTCGAACAGTTGAGGATATTTGACTTTCATTTCTTTTGCTAATTCACAAGTCTTCTCAGGCCCTTTCTGATCTTGCCACTGGACCAATACTAGTGGATTTATTTTCTTTCTTAATTTTCGTCCTTGAGAATCAAGAATCTTTATCGGTTTTTTAGTAAAGTTTAATTTCTCGTCTATTGGCACGTCCTCTAATGGCATCACTTGAGTCAGATCTGCCAAACACTTCCTTAGGTTCGATATATGAAAAGTATCATGAATACCTTTCAAAGTTTCAGGTAATTCTAGCTTGTATGCTACTGGACAAATTCTTGTGATGATTTTGAACGGTCCAATATACCTGGGACTTAACTTCCCGCGTTTACCGAATCGCATTATTCCTTTCCATGGTGAGACTTTCAACATCATATCGTCTCCTTCTTGAAATTCTAAAGGTCTCCTTCTATTATCTGCATAACTCTTCTGTCTATCCTGAGAAGCCTTTAGTCGTTGTCTGATTTGTTGGATTTTCTCAGTTGTCACGAGAATAATTTCGGTTTTGGTCAACTGATCACCCCTACTTCTGTCCAACAGATGGGAGTTCTGCATTTCCTACCGTACAAGCTTCAAATGGTGCAGCCTTAGTGCTGGAATGGTAGTTGTTATAAGAAAATTCAATCAAAGGCAAATGATCATCCCAGCTACCTCCAAAATCAATCACGCAAGCACGTAACATGTCTTCTAAAGTTTGAATTGTTCGCTCACTCTGACCATCCGTCTGAGGATGATATGCAGTGCTTAAACTGATTTTGGTTCGAAGTTCCTTTTGGAAACTTGTCCAGAATCTGGAAGTGAATCGGCTATCTCTATCGGAGATAATGGATAATGGTACTCCATGCTTACTTACTATTTCATCAATATATCTTGGCTAGTTTTTCTATTGGATAGCTCTCACTTATGGGTAAAAAATGTGCTGACTTGGTTAGCCTGTCAACCACGACCCATATAGCATTATATCCTTTTCGTGTTCTTGGAAGTGTTATGACAAAATCCATGGTCACTCTATCCCATCTCCATACTGGCAACTCCAACTGTTGTAACTGACCGGCTGGTTTTTTTATGTTCAATCTTAACTTGCAGACATGTTAAGCATTTCTCAACGTACTGGGCTATGGATCTTTTCATATTAGGCCACCAGTAGTGATTTCGAATATCCTTATACATTTTGTTTGCTCCGGGATGCATTGTGTATTTGGACTTGTTGGCTTCATCTAATACTTTATCCTGAATACCTCCAAATTTTGGGATCCAAATTCTCTAACCAAATCGTAGGACTCCATCCATTCCTTGAGTCAATAATTTTTGTTTCCCATCATTCTTTCAGCCTGAATATTCTCATCTTTCAACGCTTCAGTTTGAGCATTCTTGATTTGGTCTTTCCAATCAAGCTTGACATCTATCTTTAATGCTTTTACCCTAATCGGTTTAACTCTTTCTTTCCAACTGAGAGCATCAGCGACTACGTTAGCCTTTCTTGGATGGTATTTGATTTCACAATCATAGTCATTGAGAAGTTCCATCCACCTTCTTTGCCTCATGTTTAACATCTTTTGATTAAAGATGTGTTGTAAGCTCTTATGGTCCGAGTAGATTACACACTTAGTACCATACAAGTAGTGTCACCAAATCTTTAAGGCAAACACTATGGCACCCAATTCAAGGTCGTGCGTAGTATAGTGCTTTTCATGAACTTTTAGTTGTCGTGATGCATAGGCTATAACATTGTCACGTTGCATCAACACACAACCTAAACCATTATATGAGGCATCACAGTATATTGCAAAGTCTTCATTACCATCTGGCAATGAAAGTATAGGAGCACTACTAAGCTTTTGTTTTAGAAGGTTGAAAGCTTCTTCTTGCTTTGGTCCCCAGTAAAACTTTGCATTCTTTCGAGTAAAGATGTTAAAGGGGTAGCAATCTTGGAGAAGTCTTGAATAAACCTTCTATAGTATCCTGCTAATCCCAAAAAGCTCCTAATCTCACTGGGATTCTTCGGTGATTCCTATTTCATCATAGCTTCTATCTTAGCTGGATCAACTTGTATTCCCTTCTCATTTATTACGTGACCAAGGAATTGAACTTCTCTTTTCCAAAAGTCACATTTAGAGAATTTTGCATAAAGCTTTTCTTGTCGAAGGGTTTCTAGAACCATTTTCAGATGTCTAGCGAGATCATATTGGTCCTTACAATAAATAAGTATGTCGTCTATAAAGACAATGACAAACTTATCCAAGTATGGCTTGCAAACTCTATTCATCAGATCCATGAATGCTGCAGGAGCATTGGTTAGTAAAAAAAAGACATAGCCAATAATTCATAATGCCGATAACGCATCCTAAATGCGGTCTTAGGAATGCCTTCCTCGCGCACTTTCAACTGATAATAACCTGATCGAAGATCAATTTTTGAAAAGTAGTTGGCTCCTTGAAGTTGATAAAATAAATCATCTATTCTTAGTAAAGGATACTTGTTCTTAACAATTAACTTGTTTAATACTCGAAATCAATGCACATACACATTGAACCATCTTTCTTTTTGACGAACAATACTGGCGCTCCCCAAGGTGAGGAACTCGGTCTAATAAACCTTCTTTCTAAGAGTTCGTCAATTTGCTTCATAAGTTCTTTCATCTCTGCTAGACGATAAGGAGCCTTCGCGGTTGGTTTAGCACCAGGTACTAAATCAATAAGAAATTCTATCTGACGATCAGGTGGAAGTCCTGGTAAATCTTCCGGAAACACGTCTGGAAATTCGCACACTACAGGTATTTCATTCATCTGCATTTCCTTTTTAGCATCCACCATGCATAAGAGAAAGGCTATGCATCCTTTCTGAATACATTTCCTTGCCTTCATTGCTGAGATAATACTGGTCTTGGGGTTTCCGTCACTTCCATGAATTAGTAGCTTTTCCACATCTGGCTTACGTACAGTCATCGTCTTATGTTCACAGTCGAGCCGAGCACAACTCTTATTCAACCAGTCCATCCCAAGAATAACATCATATTCACTTAAAATGGTCGGCATTAAGTTTACAGAGAATTCGGTGTTAACTAAGGTGATAACACAATCCCTAAAGATTTGACTTATCTTATCTTGCTCACCACTGGCAGTTTCTACAATATATGCACATTCTAGAGTTTATGGTACTAAGTTCAAATAAGGTACTAAGGCAGTTGAAATGGAACTTCTATTTGCACCAGTGTCAAATAAAACTCTAGCATATATGTTGTTAATGAGAAACGTACCAGCTATGGTTTCATCTCCAGCTTCTTTTAACACATACACTCGACCATTGGACTTGTTCTGATTCTCCGTAGGTTGTGCTTGTGGAGGGTTCTTGCAATCACTTTGGAAATGTCCATACTCCCAACAGTTAAAGCATCTAATTTTCGGGCAGTTCTTTCGTGAATGATCACCTGTTGGACATTTAAGACATCCAGAATCTTGATACTTTCTCCAAGACTTATTTTTATCATTCCTCCATAGTTTGTTGACATGTTTTCCTTCATCTCGTGTGATCTTTCTGTCCTTTCTTGGCATTTGGTTTCCATCCTCATTTCTCTTTCTTTTCTTGTTATCAGTCATTATGCTTTCTTGTTCATATGCAATGGCACTTAATGCAATTGCAGACTCATAGGTTTTGGGGGCAGATATTTTAACTAATTGTAGAATATGAGGGGGTAACCCCTGCACGTATCTTTTTACGCGCTTTGCTTCAGGTGTTACATGCTCAGGAAGCAGTCGAGCCATCTCATCGAACTTGGTCGTGTACTGTCGATGTGTCATGGCTCCGGCTTGTAGTTGTAAGAATTCTCTTTCAATTTTGTCCCTTTCAACTTCAGGATAAAATTATTCCATCACCATCTCCTTCAGTTCATTCCAGGTTAAAGTAGTAACAACTACATGTCCTTTAGCTTGTTTAATATTGTCCCACCAAAATAATGCCTCAGACCTGAATGAGTGAGTGGCATACATGACAGCTTGCATGGCTGTGCATCCACTAATTTCAATAACAGCTTCGATCTCATGGATCCACTGAAAAGTGGCCATGGCATCTCTTTTGCCATAAAATATTGGAGGTTCACATCCCTTGAAAGCTTTGTAGGAACAACCCTGCTTAGGTTCAGTTTCCATAGCAGCATCACCATTACCATTGGTGTTATTTATATGATCATCCTGCCCATTACCACCATTGCTCACGTACCCTCCAGAGGCGTTCATAACCTCGGCTATAATAGTTGGCGAAGCATCTCTAATTATGCCAGCTACAGCTGCTTGGAATTGTGGTCCAGCAAATTGCTATGACTCATGTTCAGCATGATGAAGATTTTCATGATCATCGTTCGTAGATGACATGATTTGCCTTCTACTACCAGGAGGCCTACCATGACCCCTACCATGAGTATTTCCTCCTCTTGGCATAGTCAAAGCCAACATGAGGGAGCAGGGATTTAGTATTCACATGATGGATTATGATCCAGAACATGATAATATTAATAGACAAGAAATAACAGTGGCCAGGTGTCATTGCTTATCTATTGCAATTATAATGTTCTAGCCATTATCCTCCATGGTTCACCAAAACCCATTTCCCACTATCTATGCAATTAATCAAATTATCTTAAAGCATCTTTCCTAGTTTAAGTCTAGATACTATCTTTGTACCTACTTCACTTAAACAGCGACTCTGATACCAACTTGTAACACCCGCCTCCTAGGGCTCACCCTGGGGAGTGTTACGCATTGGATATACAGAATACATAGGAATTATAGAGTACACAGCGGAAGTCTAACTTTAATTATACATCAAAGCATATAATATATCTGTTATAATAGATAATACCATTACATTAGTTTAACTATAATAGAGATCCAAATCTTCAATGACATTCTAGAACTTTATTTTCTCATAAACTAGCTCGTAATCTTCAATTCATGCAATCACTTGGCACCTAGGATGTGTGTCCATAAAATTGAAAACATTTAGGACTCAGCATAAAGCTTGTGAGTTTATAAACATGGTATTCTTCAAAATTCAAAACATGTTATTATTGACTATTGCATCAAGCAGATACAGCCATGGCAAACAGATAGGAACAGAGTAAGCATAGTATAAATTCACATAACCAGGCTATGTATACAAACTCCACTGGCAAAAGCAGAATCATACAAGCAGCCCTCAAGCATCCTATCAAGCATTGCCACATATCACAGATGCTATTGATAGTCAATTCTTCAATTATTACCAGTTATCAGAACATCACATCCCGTTTTAGAAAATAATTCAGAGGAACTCACCTCAATCAATCAAGTCAGTGATATCGTCTGCTCAGGTTACTGCTATCAGGTATTATCCTATAGGCAAAATAACATTATTTAAGCTATACTCTAGCTAGTAACAATTTTAGGGATGATTCGTTATCTTTTTTCTATTTGTTGGTTTTATTCGGACACTTTCTTTTATCCTATGCCAACCCTTTGGTACAACCCTTACTAGTTGGCATAACTTAACCGTTTCCATCATACTTGAGCCAACCCTAGGGGTTACCCAATACCTTCCCTAATGATAACCTTAAAGTCTAATAATAATAATAACAATAATAATTACTACAACACTAAAAATAACAAATAATAATAATACTAACTATAACAATAAAAATAACAACTATAATAATAATAATAACTATAAAGATGATAATAATATATAATAACTATATTAATACAACCTATAATGATAATACTAATAATAATAACGACTATAATAATAATTAAATATAACCTTAAACAAGGGCGTACCTGAAACTATCTACGGCAATTTGATGTAGAGTCTCCCCTACTCGCGCTCCTAGTCGCGCTCCTACTCGAGTACCAAAACGACTACTAGCAACACCCAACGGGGTATCAAGAACTCGGGATTCTCTTTATATTAGAGTGTTCCCAAAGAAACTTATGTTCTAAATTCAACCTTAAGAGTTCTATTTATAAAATAGCAAAAGGCAGGTGAAAAACTTTCAGGGGCGATGTGGGATTGCATGTTGATGCGCCTGAAGTTCAATTTGGAATATGAAAGTTATATTATATTATTATAATATTATATTATTATAATTAATTTAGCTGCTTAACCCGTTTCTCTTATAACTCTTTATTTATAATGCTTTATAAAATTTCGAATATGTCGTTGTGACGAGCTTATTTTTCTCTACGAGTCAACCTAAGTTATGTCAAAAATGGAGCAGGTTCGAATATAATATATTATTATTATATTCAAACGATCTCTTATAACATAAAAATTTCATCTAAAAACTTCAAACTTTAAATACACAATTTACTCATTACTTACTCGTTTGACAATATATGAAATGCGAAGTTCATATGACTCAAACACTCGGGATGTTACATTTGGTCTTCGATGACTGTTAATGGAAACAAGGATATATGGGAGAACAATGAAGAAGTGGTGTTGAAAGCGGTTGCACATGATGCATTGCGATGGATCCGGGGGGTGATAGGTTCATGTTCTATGAAGAGGGAGTGTTTACGGGGCCATGTGGATTGAAGATATAATGCATGCGTGCATGTTGATTACGGGATACGATGAGACTCAAAAGGGGATGAAGTATTGGATCGTGAAGAACTCATAGGGCGAAGGATGGGGAGATCGGAGCCATAGTCGAAGTATAAGGGGCAACACAAATGGAGCACATCTGGGCCCGTTTGGCCCGGGTGGATCATCGACCGTAATCCGGTACCATATTCAGCTTACCCGACCCGCGATTTCAAACTTGGTTCCCACGTAACTACTGATTGCATGAAGAAGCTACCATGTTCCCACGTTCCATTTATCTCCACTTTGTTTTTAATATATCACATGTAGTTTAATTGTCATGTTACTTTTAGTACTTGTACTTTTGGTTTCCTAGGTGGTACATTAGGAGTAATTTTTCTTTTGTTTTGTTTAGATCGTGGATTAAAGTACCAGTTTCTTTATATTATATGCATCGAACTCATTGAAGAATGCGGGTTTTTTTATGATTAAAGTTTTAAGTGTTACTTTTACTCATTGGATTATGAGTTAGGTTAATATTCCATGCTAGTTCAAACCCGACTAGTTTGAATAGTGTTCTTGGAGCCTAGATTAGAGTCAAGTGATGTGGTGTATCTGTATCTTGATTCTCATTTAGTTTTGCCCTACAAGTAGATTGAGTGCAAATCTATATCTCGATCCTATTCATTGTCTATCCGTCTCATCTGATTTCACCTTTTTATTCGTTAAACCCTACCCAGATTTATATCACTAGGCAATGGTGTATCTCCAATTAGAAACAATGAATCAAATATGGAATGAGGATTTGTACCAACTATTTTACTAACGAACAAGTATAATGACTACAAGTGGGTGATTAACATTGAAATATTAATCAAGAAATGTAACATGGCAAACCAGTCTCTCTCAAACTACACAAGTTACCCAATGATTTTGTTATTATATTAATTGGTGAGTTGGTTTCTTGGTAGCTCAAGGATAATAAGAGAGGTTAAGTTTTGAGGGGAATCAAGAAATGAACTTGGAGACACCACAAGAACACATATCATATCTAACGGGACGAGCTTACAAACAACTATTTAATCACGTCCAAAAGTTATACAAAGATCAAAACCATAATGGCTATGTTTGTCGATTGGTTTCATGACGAAGGTCATGCTTGAATGATCAAGAAGCACGTTTCTGAGTTTCTCTCACGTAGATGCATAATACATGATTAGATGTTCTAGATTTCATTAGATGAGCATAAATGCACAACAACTAAGTACAAATGGCTACAAGAAAAATAAGAAAAGGAAACACAAGTACTCAAGTTGGTTTCTTGGTAGCTCAAGGATAATAAGAGAGGTTAAGTTTTGAGGGGAATCAAGAAATGAACTTGGAGACACCATAGAACACATATCATATCTAATGGGACAAGCTTACAAACAACTATTTAATCACGTCCAACAAGTTATACAAAGATCAAAACCATAATGGCTATGTTTGTCGATTGGTTTCATGACGAAGGTCATGCTTGAATGATCAAGAAGCACGTTTCTGAGTTTCTCTCACGTAGATGCATAATACATGATTAGATGTTCTAGATTTCATTAGATGAGCATAAATGCACAACAACTAAGTACAAATGGCTACAAGAAAAATAAGAAAAGGAAACACAAGTACTCAAGTTGGTTGAAATGTTGAACGAGACAGATGATGTATTGAATTTATTTTTGATTAGCTAGCTAGTCAAACATTATGTAATATAAAAAGAAAAACAAGCTCATAATTAAAAGAAAATTTCTCTTCATACCAAGAAACAAATGATTATTACATATGAGAACTGAAATGAACATCTAGTGATCGATCTCTTATTTATCGATTCCATCTGAACTTGATGTGATGCATGGATGGATATGAAGCATAAAAAATTTAGATATAACGTCTAAAGCTCAATGTTTTTGGTCTCCGGAGATTTAAGAGGGAAATTAGGCTGGCCGTACATATTGCAGAGACCTTCTGGAATGGGAATTCCACGTTCCATACGGATGTATCCCTGCTCTCCCCATCCTTCGCCCCACGAGTTCTTCACGATCCAATACTTGACCCCCTCTGGAGTCTCATCGTATCCCACAATCAACATCGCGTGCATGATCTCCAATCCACATGGCCCCGTATACACTCCCTCTTTGTAGAACATGAACCCATCGCCCCAGGATCCATCCCAATGCATACAGGCTGATGTGCAACTGCCTTCAGCACCACTTCTTCATTGTTCTCCCATAAGTCCTCGTTCCCATCAAGCGTCACCGAGTGATGACCAAACTACGGACCACATTCATTCAACAAACAAAACAATAATATATAATGGTAACAATAATAGTAATTAATAATAATAACGACTAACAAACTGATATGATAGATTGATTTTAATTTATTCGTTTGTACCTTGGCTCCGCAGCACACTTCCTTTTTACCTACGTAAGGGTAGCTCTCGTTTGTGGCTAAACCTCCATGCTCATGGACGAACTGGAACACACCACAGACTAGCCCCCCACCACAAGCATTGGTTCTGCCGGTTGTATCACAGTCGAGAATTTGTTGTTCTGATAGTGATATCAGTTGCCCCGTTCTGATGGCGTTTATTCCTTCAATTGCCCCCACAGCAGCAAACGCAAAACAACTTCCTGCAAAATATATAATAAACCAACAGCTTCTTGAATAACATTATGTAAAGATAAAACATAACCCAAAACGACTAATTTAATTGATGAGAAAAAAATGGTTAAATATATTACCGCATTGGCCTTGACTCTTGACAGGGGTGACAGCATTATGCTCCCTCCAATCAATCCTCGGTGGGAGACTATGTATATCGACATCATTATAACTGGGCTTCGAGCTTTTGAGGTTCTTACGGGTGCCATGAAGCGTGGCGTAATGTTTAAGCTTGGAGTCGGCATACGTCGACACAAACTCTTGCTTAGTCATGGCAGCGAACTGGTTCACCTGCAGCTTATACGGCTTGTCCGCCTTGTTGTGGTTGTGGATCATTTGCACGTTCTGCTTGAACACATTGAAGCGGTCGGGGCTCTTCTCCGTCACCTTGTGGTGGTCTCTCCACCTGTCGTACATCCCTTGCAGCCCCTCCTCCGTTTCGAGCTCTTTCTCATGGTACTCGAAGCTCTCAGCGACTCCTAGAATCAGGACCAAGCAAAGGGAAAGTAACAAAAACCTGTTGGTTTCCATAATATATATATTCTTGATGGATGGGAGTATATATATTGAATGAATTGAATTGTGGTGTAGGCACACTGCACTGAGTAAGTTGTATGATCATCCAAGTGCACCTTTATATAGTGCTTCTAATCACCCATTTGTACGTGGTGCTTGTTTTTAGGTTTTGAATGGGAAACTTTTAAGCGAGTGAAAGGCGTGATGGATGGTTGTGCTGATCATGTGGATGCATGTAAGACTAACTAAAATTTATATGAATGATCGGCACTTGTATGAAAATAAAAATTCGAAACTAATGACTTTTAACTTTTAATATTTGTAGATGTGTATGCTTTTGCGGGGATTTCAACTTTGTTGACTTTATTTTCGGTCCTGTAACGTGCACCCTGAATTTGTATATTTTTCAAGTCACTAGGTTTTGTTATTTAGTGACTAATTATTAGTATATCATACGCAATTATACAAAGTCTACTTACTGCAAAAACGAGAATTTGTCAGATCCGTGAGTAGAATCGTTTTTTAGGCAAGTTTGTAACTTCAATGGAGTCGCAAAGGCATGAACATGAATAAAATGACCACGAATCTAGCTATAATAATCCAAATTATTATGCATTGTACGATAATAATTTATAATATTAATGTAACCGTGACACCTTCAACTTTTATTTTTATTATCAATTATAATCTTTGTAGCATAGTTATCATATATTCACACTTGATTTGCATTTATTTTCTGCTTGGTTTCGCTCATATGTTTGGTCATTTCATTCATAGTTATTAATGTGGCGAAATGAGTACAAATCAAATGTAAATATTTGAATATTATGTTAGTTGAACTGTTGTTAGTAATAAAAATAAAAATCATAAATATTAGATGTTAAATTAATAATATGAATTATCATCAATGCATAATAACTTGGATTATTAAAATCAAGTTTGCCGGCATTAAAAACCATATAACAAAGCTCTTAATTATCAGATACAACCTTTTTAATGCATATGTTTCTATCTTGTAGCATGAATTGTTTTCGTTTTAGCCCCTCAAATTTAATTACATACCTTTTACAAGTGATTATTTTTTAACATATTCATAATTTTTTATTTTTTTTAGTTTTCTTCTTTTAAGTTTTAATGTTTTATAATTGTTGAATATATATACTTTTCCAACATGCCTATTTTTAACTATGTTTTGCTGTGAATTTCATTCTAAGTTGTTTCGTTTATTAGAATGTATTAGTTATTACAGTACAAACATACAAGTCATGATCAAACTCAAAATATACAAGTCTTTGATATTTTACGCTTTACTTTCTCTACCTCCTACAACTTGTATGTTTATAAAATCATAATTCTGTACATGCTTATTTCTATCACGTAGTATTTTTAACCATTACGTTTTTTACGGTTACGCCACGGCTATTGTTACCAACGATAGGACAAGGAGCTTTTAATGGTTTTATTTCTTATATATTTTCAAATATTATCAACATACCTACCGATGCACGGGTTTGTGACGTTTCTTATATAAGGTTTTGAATATTAACTTATATATATGGTTATATATTTGTCAACACCGTTTCAACTCGCGGGTTTGCAAATGTTAAATTTTTCACAGTCTTACGCTCCCCGCCTCCTTCAACATGCAGGTTTGTGGTAAAGTTTCGACATTACAATTTTTTTCACGATATTACATCCAGTCAAAACGTGGAGATCTAAATATTACTTTAGATTAAATACAAAAACACACAAGCCTTAAAATATTGAAACTAATATGGAGTCACAAAGACAAGAACATGAAAAAATTGTATCACGACTCTATGATTAGGTAAAAATTAATTATGATCCATTATTCACACTATGTGTTTTAGACTAATTGAGGAAACTTCTATGATGTATGAAGTGAAAACAAGATCATAGTGGTTGTTGGGAGTTCTCAATTTAAAGTTAGAGAACTCCGGTTCTCTAACATAGAGAGGCAAAAGTGGTAAGTATTAAGGAGTCATCATATCCTAGGAAGTTGTTCTGACATCATTCAACCTCTACTCGATCTCATCCGCCAACATGGCTAGCGAGGCGTGGGAACGCATCACTTTAAGTTACGCTAGCAACTCTCTATCAAGGATTATCTCCCTTAGATCAAAACTCACAAAAAATCCAAAGGAAGCGGATTAATTGCTGAATACTTAAACGAGATGAAAGCCATTGTGGATGAACTCACACTCGCACAAAGTCCAGTCCATGATGAAGATTTGTTGGTCCATTTCCTTGCACAATTAGGAGATGAGTATAACAGTATTGTGGCAGCCATTAAGATTCATGATACTCTTATACCCTGTCGTGAATTGATAAGCTTGTGGACTTTGAGTGATATTAAAAGAGTCTGAGACCTCTCACCCGGCTCCAATAATACCCACTGCAAACTATACTACTCGCCAATCGGTGTTGGGTTAATCTTTATCGGGTCAAGTCGGGTCTAGTTATAGGTCACGGGTCTAGTATTTGAGTCATGTTTTGTTTAGAGTATCCAATAAGTTTTTTATTTGAATTAGTCTTAGTAGTTAGCAAGTAATGGGCATGTATTATGGATAGTGGAGTAGTGTTATTTGTTTTTAGAAGTGCATGTTTATTTTCTATATAATGTAAGTTTTGAAATTGAATGAATGCAAGAGTTTGAGTATGATCTTGGTTCTGAAACCAACAATCGGGTCGACCTTTTGCTCGGTACAACATCGCCATCTCGCTATTCACAAGCCAGTCAACAAAGACCATCTGGCAACACGTCTCACAACAATAACCGACCACCACGTCCGTAAGCTTATTGCCAATTTTCCCATATACCGAACATGATATATACTCGTGAATGTCAAAAGCTAAACCAGTTTCTAAAAGAACATCACCAACATGGATCTTGGCACGATGCGTCTCATCACACCACTTCCAATCAAGCCACCCTTCATACCGTACGTCTCTGAATATGGTGGCCAGGATGAAATCGTACTGGGTGATGATAATAACCTATCCATTTCTCATATTGGCGACACTAATATACACGTCACGTTCTTTATATATATCAAATGTTTTATGTGTTCCTGACTTAGAACAAAATCTTAATTCCGTTGCAAAACTATGTTGTTTAACAATGATCCCGTTGAATTTTTCCCATTTCATTTTCTTGTTAAGGATCTTCGCACGGGGAGCCACTCATGCAGGAGGAGAACAATAGTGACATCTATCATGCTACTCTTCGCTCAACTCCATAAATCAATCACACAACCAAAGTGTCCTTGCTTGATAGGCATCATAAACTTGGACACCCGTCCATTCGCATGTTTAAAACTTTAGTTAAAAATTTGAGTCTTGTTTTAAATAGTATGACTAATCTTCATTGTGAGTCTTGCTTATAAAAGTTATAAAATGCTTCTTGGCCTAAAATCCTTTACCGCAAATAAACCCTTACAACTTGTGTATTCTAACGTACGGGGACCGGTTCAAATCAATTGATGGCTTTACGTATTATGTTATCATTGTTGACTATTACTCTAAATATGTGTGGCTCTATCCCATAAAGAAACAATAAGACGTTTACTCCATTTTTTCTCAATTTAAGCCACTAGTCGAAAAATATTTTCAAACTCTATTAATATCTATCTTCACGGACAATGGTGGTGAATATCAAGGTTTAATTCCGCTAAAAAAATTGGGGATCTCTTATTTTACCACGCCACCTCAATCACCTGAACAAAATGGTATCATTGAAAAACGACACCACCATATTGTTAAGACAGGCTTGGCACTACTTCACTATGTTGTTCTTCCACCTTAGAACCCACCACACCAACATAAGCTCTCAAAGGCCCCTAATGGCGATAGGCTATGGATGATGAGTTCAATGCCCTACTTTGTAATGGTACTTGTGTGTCCACTCTAGTAATGTGTTTATATTAAACTACTATGTGTTTTTGTTAGTTTCATTTGTTTAGATGTACAAGCGTATGTCTTCAAGGGACATCTTAGTGGTAAGTAGTGTAATTCACAAGCAAAAGGTTAGGAGATAAAATTTTGTAGAATGCTGGTTGTACTGGCCTTGTCACAAAAAGTTTAGAAATTGTTATTAACAGGGGCGGACCTACCCCCATGGGAGGAGGGCGGTCGCCCACCCTAAAAAATTTTTATGTTAATATACGCTCGTTTTCTCGTCCGCCCCCTGTAAAATTTTGCAAGCCCCCCCCCCCCTCAAAACCCCAATTTTTTTAATATAAACTAAACTTGTAAAACCCAATCTATTTAAACCTATTTTCAAGCCCAAAATTAAAATTTAGCCCAAGATTAAACCATTAACCTAACCCACACTTAAATCCAATTAGTTTTTAAAAAAATTACAAACACAACCCCACATTACACAAGTCCCGACCCCATCCCATCGTCCCTCACATCCCTCATCCCTACTCGGCAGTTGCTCCCATCGGTGACCCCATCCACTCCGGTGACCAGGCGGCAGGCGACAAGGACCACCCACTTAGCACTCTGGCGACCCCATCCCCATCCTCGGCTCATGCGTCCTCGGCTCCACTCCTCGGCTCCGGTGACCCCATCCCCATCCTCGGCTCCGGCTCCAAATCCTTCTCTCCGACGTCCTCCCTACCCTCCTCGCCTCTCCGACCTCCAAATCTCCAATTTCGCTCAGGTACAATTTTGCATTTCTTAATTATTTGATTTCTTAATTTTTGGTTAGAAACTAGGGTTTGATTGGTTTGAATATAGGATTATATGTTTATATTGTCTATTTGTGTATTGTAATCTATAAAATACTAAGATTCTAAGATTGTGATATAATTTGGGTTAACATAGGAATTACTAGTCACGTTATGGAACGATTTCTCAAGAGTAAAGTTGGAGAATCTTCGTCTAAAACTCCCGAATATGTTGACGTGGGTACACTTCCTTCGGACCCTGCTGATCGTAAACCACTTTCATCGTATAACCCTAATCAACGAGATGAAATTAGGAAGGCATACTTAATTAGAGGGACATGTCAACCAAAAGATATTGTATTCCCATAAACAAAGATTGGTAAAGAATTAAGACGTTTTAATGAAAGTTGGTATGATATTCATCCAAGATGGTTAGAATATAGTATAAAGAATGATCGTGTGTATTGCTTATGTTGCTACTTGTTTAAAGGATATTTTGGAGATTCAAAAGACGTGTTTGTCTCTGATGGTTTTAATGGTTGGAAAAACAAGAAAGTCTTGTTAAACATGTGGGTGAAGTTAATAGTTTGCACAACAAATGTTTGAAAAAGTATAATGATTTGCTTAATGAAAATCAATCGATACGAGCCGCCTTTAAGAAGCAAGATTCAAAGCAAAGGTATGAATACCGACTTAGATTATGTGCTTCTATGAGGCTTGCTAAAAAATTATTGGATCAAGGACAAGCATTTCATGGTCATGATGAATCAGATGATTCATTAAATAAAGACAACTTTTTGGAACTTTTAGAATTAATGGGTGAAATAAACGAAGAACTTGGGAATGTTATCTTAAGGAATGCAAATACGGGAATAATCAAATGACATGTCCAAAAATTCAACAAGATATCAAACATTGTCTTACTCAAGAGGTACTAAAACAAATTTTTGAAGATCTTGATGGTGATGTTTCTCTTTATTAGTTGATGAATTGAGTGACATTTCCAAAAAGGAACAAATGGATGTTGTTATTCGATATGTGAATAAGTATGGGGTAGTTAAGGAACAGTTTATTGGACTTGTTCATGTGATGGAGACATCCGCATTGACGCTTAAATCCGCATTGGCGCTTAAATCCGCTATTGATGATTTATTTGCTCGACATGGATTAAGTTTGGCTAATATTAGAGGCCAAGGTTATGATGGTGCAAGTAATATGTCGGGCGAGTTTAACGGACTAAGAGCATTAATTTTAAAAGAAAACGTTTCCGCATTCTATGTACATTGTTTTGCTCATCAACTACAACTTGTTGTTGTTGGGGTTGCGCATAAACATACAAGTGTTTGGAAGCTTTTTGAAATGGTAGGGTGTCTAAAAAATGTCGTTAATGCATCTTGCAAACGACAAGATAAGCTTCGCGAAAGTCAAAAAAGAACTTGGAAGATAACCTTATTACCGGAAGTGGGTTAAATCAAGAAATGTCTCTTTCAAGGCCCGGGGATACACGTTGGAATTCTCACTATAAAACTCTTTCTTGTTTGATTACTTTATATCCATCGGTTATGGAAGTCCTTGAATATATTGAAGAAACGGGTGCCAATCTTGCAAGTGTCATACAAACGGATGGACTTCAATCGAAAATGAAAAAATATAACTTTGTCTTCTACTTACACTTGATGATGCATATTCTAGATATCACAAACACGTTGTCTCAAAGTCTTCAAAGAAAAGAGCAAGATTTGTTGAATGCGGTTTCATTGGTTTCTTCTACCAAACGTCAACTTGAGAAATTTAGAATGGAGGGTTTCAATGAGTTATTTGACAATGTTAACTCTTTTTGTGAAAAATATGAACTTGAACTAATAAACATGGATGATGAGTACATTAACCCAAAGAAGCCAAGACAAAAGACAAATATCACATATTGCCATTATTTTGAGTATGATTGCTTCAATGCAGTTTTAGATATGCAAATACAAGAGTTTAGGAATCGTTTTAACGAGGTAACATCCAACTTACTTGTTTGTTTGAGTAGTTTGAGTCCTTGTGATAATTTTGGTGGGTTTGACGTTTTAAAAATACTAAAATTATCCGAGTTGTACCCGAATGATTTCGCTGAAAATGATAAAAGAAGACTTTCGGTTGAACTAGAGATCTATATTGACAATTTAAAGCGGGTAGTCGATTTGCCAACTTGGATGGTTTATCAAGTCTTGTACACTTAATGTTTCAAATAAAGAAACACCTTTCGTTTACATTGGTATATCGTTTATTGAAGCTAGCTCTCGTATTACCCGTTGCAACCGCAACAGTTGAAAGATGTTTTTCGTGAATGAAGTACGTGAAGTCTGATTTGCGTAATCGGATGGGTGATGAAAATTTAGGCGATAGTTGTATTTGTTTTATGGAGAAAAATTTACTTAGGAATATCTCCATAGATGTTGTTATGGAAAGATTTTAAAAAATAAACCTCGTAGAGAACAACTTTAGGTATATTTACCTTCTGTCACACCCTCAATTTCTACAAACGGGGTTTTACCGTTAGGCGTGTGACATACCAGGATCTCAGACACGGTCATATCAAATGACACTATATGATTTTAAAAATAAACATTTGACTTAAATCAGAGTAACGTAAATGAAATGAATAACAGTGCGGAAGCGAATAACGAAATATAAACAATACTAAAAGTCTGAAATGCTAAGTCAAAATAATGTCTAATGCATCATAAATGGATCTGATGAATGCATGTCCTGAGTGCGTTCCTTAATCGTGCATCATGAGATTAAACGTTCCTGTTACCTGAGAAAACATGCTAAAGTGTGTCAACATAAAGTTGGTGAGTTCACAGGTTTTATCATAGACAAAAATGTTTGTAACTGTTCGAATGTTTGTAACTGTTCGAATGTTTGTAACTGTTCGAATGTTTGTAACTGTTCGAATGGTATAGTAATTAAAGCATATTGATAGGTAGCTAGCCTATAAACAAGTTACTTAGCGTTTCGAACCGAGGCTGACTGTTTGTATGTTCGTATGTTTGTTGCCTTCCCGTCACGTCTCACCAGATAGTGACAAATGTTAGGTCAATAATGCACCCGTTTGACCTCCAATCAAGCTAGCGTGACTAGCCCGGGCAGGGTTTGTCAAACCCAGTAGTACTACTCAGAATTACCTCGCTACATATTACTAACGGTTCGAGAATGTAAGGACTTTTAAGTATGTTTGCACTAAAAACCATTTATAAAATATGTTTGCATATTTTCTCCCCAAAAAGGAAAGAAAGTAAAATAGGGGTCGTGAATACTCGCCTGATTGATGAGATTTAAATTTGAACGGTAATAGATTAGGCACCAACGGTTTCCTTACGAGTAATCTACGGAACGGTGTCTCAAGTTAGAATAATAATAATATGAGAATTGGGAATGTATTAGGGTTTCCATTGGGTTTTGAATGATAGTTTAAGTAAAATAATTTATTTAGTTTAAATGTCTTGAAATAAAATGAATTTATTTAGAGTGAATATGGTTGAAAATTAATAGAAATAAATCTATCAATACATTTGACCATTTTTTAGATTATTAAGGTGTGAGAAGAATAAATAACTAAAAAAATAATCTTTGTTATATTGTTTTATAATATTTAAATTTAAAGAAAAATTGCAGAAAATGAGTTTGATGATTTAAAAATAAAGAAAGTTTATAAAAATGATTTCTATAATTTTTAGGAATTTTCTGTAATTTTTAAAAGGCTGAAAAAGCCCCAAAAAACATATGTTGAGGGTGCCCGAGTTCGAACCCGGGACCTCATGGATGCCAAGCGAGTGGGGAACCAGTGAACCAAGGCATACAGCTGCGATATCACTTGGTTCCAAGTGATTTTAAACCTCTGTAACCCAATTCCCCCAAATCCGCGAAACCCTAGATCATTCGTGGATCCAATTGAGCATCAAATCAACAATGTAAACGAAATTGATAAAGTAAAAACGAGTAGTTAGACATGTTTAATTACCCGGTTTGATTCAAGGTTTATCAAGAACGATAGATGAACAAGTCGTGACCCAATGTTTTGATTTGCTGAGCAATCTTAAAAGATAATCGAATTGAACTGGTGGACAGCTTCGAAAGATGATCTGGAAGCAAAGCCCTATGCGAATTTTAGTTGAAATCAATCGGAGGTTGGGTTTCGACTGGTTGCAGGTCCGCGAAGAAGAAGGTGATTGAATTTGATTTTTATGTTACATTGATGTGTTGTTTATGATTATAATTGTGATTATGCGATTACAGGTCGTTTGATTGAGCCCACTAATTGAGTTTCCACTCAGATTTGATTCGGTTTTAGTGGGGTGGTTGGGTCGGTTCTAGATCCACTAATCGACTCTAATTTTCAAATATGATTGTTCCGCTGGAGGATATTGAAGTAGACGAACGGCTCAATTACATGGAGCAACCAGTGGCGATCATTGATCGTAAAGAAAAGAAGTTAAGGAATAAAGTGGTTTCTCTTGTGCGTGTACAGTGGAAGCACAGGAAGGGATCCGAATCCACATGGGAGACTGAGGAAGAGATGAGGCAGCATTATCCTCATATGTTTGAGGAATAACAGGTTTCGGGGACAAAACCTATATAAGGGGGGTGGACTTGTAACACCCGTTTTTCTTTTAAAAGAAATAAAAGAATAGAAGAGAAAGAAAAAGGAAGAAATGAAAGTCAACCTAAAGTTGAGGGGTTAAAAGTGCCAAAGGGACAAAGAGAATAAAAGTTGGTGAATAAAGGGGTATGGCCGCCCATTTTGGCCTGTCAAAACACTCTCATTCGGTTTTTAGAGAGAGAAACAGCAGAGACTTCGATTTTTAGAGAGAGAAAGAAGAAGAATTCGAATTCAAGGTAAGAATTAGTGTTTTTAAGTTGAGTTTTGGCTAAGAAATCGAGAATGCATGTTCTTATGTGTGTGTTTTTGTGTTCGGGTGTGTTCATTGGGTTTTATAGGTGTTGAACTTGTAGCAAACGGGTTTTTGAAGAAGTCCTACCCGAGAGACTGCTAAGGTGAGTTTCTAAACCCCGGTTTTTACTTGTTTTAAACTCTTTTGGGGCTGGAAATGTATTAAATGATTTTTACTATGTTTATCTATTGATACCCGTATGTATTTTGGTATGTTTGATGAGGTTTATTAGATGTTTATGTGCAGTTCATGCTTAGAAGGACCTTGGTAAGCTTAGAACAATTAGGCTTGATGTTTGGGTTTGGAAATATCATAGTAATAAGTTGGACAGAAGGTTGATGATCCTACATAAGGCTCTTACGCCCAGAATTTGCCTTAGAAATGTTCTAAGTAGGGTCATGAGTCCAAATAGTTCTCATGTGCCCAAACAGTACCTAATACGCCTAAGACTCATGAGCCTCAACAGTGCTCATGTGCTTGAAAATGACTTAGAAAAAGTTGTGTAAGGTGATGTGCCCAAACAGGGCTCTTACGCCTGAAAAATAGGCTTAAAAGCCTAAGTGTAGGGTAATGAGTCTAAACAGTACTCTTATGCCTAAAATAATGACTTAGAAAACTAAGTAAAGGGTAATATGCTTAGACAGTACTCATACGCCTGAGATTTTGACTTAGAAACTAAGTACAGGGTAATGAGCCTAAACAGTGCTCATGCGCCTGAATGGCTCATGCGCATAAAGTGAAAATGTTTCTAAGTGTAGGCTGGTGAGCCTACATAGTGATGAAAAGCCTGAACAGGGCTCATGCGCCCAAACAGGGCTCTTACGCCCAAACACTTAGAAATTCTTAGAGAATTTTCTGGGAGTCTGTGCCTTAGGGATTTGACCGAGGTTGACTAAGGAATTATAAATGATGATGTTTTATGCATAATATGATTACTATTATTGTTCCATATTATAGTTATTGCTACTATTATTATTACTTATAGTATGTGACTTTACGTGGTATGTTATTATCGTAATGTAAAGTATATTGTAATAATAAAGTGAAAGAGCAGTAAAGAAAAGAAGTGGAACATAAATAAAATGTTAATAAGTCTTGCAAGCATATAGGAGGGACACGACCGTGTTGTCGTTAGCTCAACTGTGTTGCGGGTTAGCTACCCTTTCTGCACACAGGGTCAATCAATTGAGATTGGCAGGACCTTTGTAGCGTGCCCTGGGTGATTGGGTCGGCCTTGTACACAGTCCACATAGTCCTTTCGAGGGATACAGTTGACCCTTCGGGGAATATAGTTGACCCTTTTGAGGGATACAGTTGACCCTTTCGAGGGATATAGATGGCCCATCACCCGTTTTCCATCGCGCACATAGTTGGGTCATTACGCATTGGTCCACATAGACAGTGGAACATAAAGTTAAAAAGTTTACAGACAAGACATACAGTACAGAGAACGAACAATATTCATTCATATAGTTAATGCGTACTCGCATATACAGTACAGAGTTGTATTTTACAGAAAAGAGTATTTTCATATACAACATATAGAATGTATTTTAAATTATAAAACTAGAACTCACTCAGCAACGCTGACTTTTTTACATTTTCAGTTGGCAGGTAAATATTGCTGAGGATGGCACGAGGACGAAGCTACTTGGCGAGACAAGGCTGACATCCATCCGTATTTTGATTCTATTGTTGTTTTGTATTACAATTGAACAACCTTTTTGCATCGCATGAACAACATTGTATTGCTTAACAACAGTAGTTAAAAGTAAATGAAAGGTTTTATTACATGAAATTCTGCTGTGTATATTATGAAATGAATATTAATAGATAACTATGATGCTATGAATGACCAACTGTGAGGTGCCCGGGATTGGGGCCTTACAAGTTGGTATCAGAGCCATAGTTTAAGTGAAATGGGTAAATATTTTCAAAATAAACCTAAACTTGAACTGAAAATGGGACAGAAAGAGGGATGTCAGCCCGAGTAGCTCCGTGTCATCAGGTATTTATTTTCTTAAAAGTTAACCGGTATTATGTGCGTGTGCTATTTGACTTATGTGATTATAGTAGATTTAGATACTGATGAAGTCAGGATAGGAAATGCTTGGGGTGTGAAAAGTAAAGTAAGTGGCTAATCCCAACTGGTCACTGTAATTAGGGACTTACTATACTTGACATAAACTGAGCCATTACCTTGAATGACTGTGTTAGTGTTTGAATCTTATAGCGCTTAGGAAATGGCTGGGAAGAAACCTTCTAAAGCTTCTAGAGGTAAAGGTAGACCGCGTGTGACCAGGAGCAGTGTCAAAGCTGCTGAGACGACCCATGAGAACCCTGAGGTTCCTGACCGGACTGAAGGAAATGAGAATGCCAGCCTGAATGCCTCAGCTAGGGAGGCGATTGCTGATGAGGTACACCAGGCCCTGCAGGCAGTTATGCCATCTGTAGTGACCGATGTTATTCGAGCTGTGAGGAACGAGGAGAGAAAGGAGAAGGAGGACAGGAGAGGGTCGACTGGGAAGGAAAGCAAGGGAGGAGAGGAATGACTGGATCCTGAGATAGTAGTATCTGATGAGGAAGAGGATGATGTAACAGGGGTGACAACCAAGGGATGCAGTTACGGGGCATTCCAGAGGTGCAAGCCCCCGACCTTGGATGGCAATGGCGATGCTGCTGCCGCTCACCGCTGGGTGAGGGAGATGGAGGCAGTGTTGGAAATTAGTGAGTGTCGCGAAGATCAAAAGGTGAAGTTCGCGACTCACTCTTTTGTCGACTCAGCCTTGTGTTGGTGGGACAATATTGTCCAAGCTGAAGGTTCTAGAGCCATCGGGAAAATGCGATGGAATGAGTTGAAGAAGCTGGTGATTGAGGAATTTTGTCCTCACAGGGAACTCAATAAGATCGAGAGGGAGTTCCTACAACTTGAGGCCGGGACCATGACCCACCAGCAGTACACCACCAGATTCAATGAAATGTCGAGGCTGGTGCCGGATCAGGTGACGCCGGTATCTCGAAAGATTAACCGGTATATACAGGGACTGCCGGCTGACATTCGTAGACACATGATCACTGCTAGACCGAGCAGCTTTAGGTCGGCAGTGAATCTGGTTGGGAGGCTCTACAATGAAAGGGAAGTGACGGTGGTGGAAGTGAAAAAAGCCGGTGGTAGTGACCGGAGTTGGAATGGAAAGAGGTTTAGGCGGGGTGGTTTCACCCCGAACAACAAGAAGGTGAGAATGGATGACCGTAGGGTGGGGTCGTCTGGCTCGGGGTCAAAGAAGTGTGGCAAGTGTGGAAGGGAGCATCCTGGTGAGTGCAGAATAGGGATGAACGTATGCTTTAGGTGTGGCCAGCCTAGCCATATCGCTAGAGACTGTAAGAAGCCGAGGACGGAGAGCTCTGGAGCGGGGAATAAGAAGCCGGAAGAAGGAGGGCAGAGGGCAAGTGCTAGAGCTTACACCATGACCCGGGAAGAAGCCAGAGTGGATCCCGATGTCGTGTCAGGTATGTTTCTAGTTAATCAAACTTGTGCCTCTGTATTATTTGATTCTGGTTCTAGTAGGAGTTTTATTTCCACTACCTTTTGTGCCAAGTTGTCTGTTAGCAGTAGGGGTATTAGCGAGCCTTTTGACGTAGAAACTGCTATCGGTAAGTCCACCAGAGTCACTGATGTAATAGAAGATTGTGCCATAGAATTAGAAGGTCATAGGTTTGCTGCTAAATTACATGTGATACCCCTAGGTGGATTTGATATAGTGCTAGGGATGGAATGGTTAGCAACCTATGAAGCGAATATTGTGTGTCGTAAGAAGATGATTGGACTAACGGCGCCTGACGGAAGTCCGGTGATAATATATGGCGATCGAGTTATGACGATTCCAACAGTAATTTTGATGGTGGTGGCAGGGAAATGCATGAGATGTGGATGTAGCGCTTATTTGGCCTACGTGAAGGATGTGGACACGTCAACACCATAATTGTCCGATGTGCCGGTTGTGTGTGACTTTCCCGATGTATTTCCAGAGGACCTATCAGGTGTACCACCAGATCGTGAAATCGAATTTCAAATCGACTTGATACCCGGTGCCCAACCTGTCGCCAAGGCACCGTATCGATTAGCTCCGACTGAGATGAAGGAGTTAATGGAGCAACTGCAAGAATTGCTCAATAAGGGTTTTATCAGACCGAGTATCTCTCCTTGGGGTGCTCCGGTCTTATTCGTGAAAAAGAAGGACGGTAGCATGAGAATGTGTATTGACTACCGTGAGTTGAACAAATTGACGATAAAGAATCGGTTTCCGTTACCGAGGATTGACGACTTGTTCAACCAGCTCCAGGGTGCCAGTTAGTTCTCGAGGATAGATCTTCGATCTGGCTACCATCAATTGAAAGTGAGGGAGCAGGACATTCCTAAAACAGCTTTTCGTACGCGTTATGGACACTATGAGTTTCTCGTTATGTCCTTTGGTTTAACCAACGCGCCAGCTGCTTTTATGAATTTGATGAATCGAGTGTGTCGGCCAATGTTAGATAAATCAGTGATTGTGTTCATCGATAATATCCTGATTTATTCAAAGAGCGAAGAAGAGCATGCCGGTCACATTCGGGAGGTGTTGAAAACTTTGAGAAGGGAGAAACTGTATGCCAAGTTCTCCAAGTGTGCTTTCTGGCTACGCGAGGTGCAATTTCTAGGTCACGTGGTAAATGCAGAGGGAATAATGGTGGACCCGGCAAAGGTTGAGGCTGTGATGCAATGGAAGTCTCCTAAGATGCCAACTGAGATTCGTAGCTTTATGGGATTGGCGGGCTACTACAGGAGATTTATTCAAGACTTCTCCAAGATAGCCTCACCTTTGACGAAATTGACTCGCAAGGATGTGAAGTTCGTGTGGGGGCGAGAACAGGAGAATGCCTTTGAGGAGTTGAAGACGAGATTAACGCAAGCTCCTATCTTGATGTTGCCCGAGGGAAATGAGGACTTAGTGGTCTATTCGGATGCATCTCATTCTGGGCTAGATTGCGTGTTGATGCAACGTGGAAGGGTAACAGCTTATGCATCTCGACAGCTGAAGACCCACGAAGTCAACTATCCCACGCATGATCTGGAACTAGCCGCAGTGGTTTTTGCATTGAAGATTTGGTGGCACTATCTATACGGAACGAAGTGCACCATCTTCACAGACCACAAAAGCTTGAAGTACTTCTTCGAGCAAAAGGACCTGAACATGAGACAGAGGCGATGGTTGGAGCTCATAAAGGATTATGATTGCGAAATCCATTACCATCCGGGCAAGGCCAACGTGGTGGCAGATGCCCTTAGCCGAAAGGAAAGGCCCGAACCGATCCGGGTGAAGGCTTATCAGCTAATTATGACCTCCGATGTGATGACACAGGTTAAGGAGTTTCAAGATGAGGCTTTGAAAGAAGATCGTCTTAACTCCGAAATGATACGAGGTCTAGTTACGGAATTGGGTGAGAACACTCTTGGTGTTAAGACCCGATTCGGGCGAATGTGGATTCCTCGATACGGGGATCTACGAGGAAAGATTATGGACGAGGCCCATAAGACTCGATACTCATTCATCCCGGTGCTACCAAGATGTATCACGATATGAAGAAAGATTACTGGTGGCCGGGTATGAAACGCAACGTAGTGGAGTACGTGAGAAAGTGCCTTACTTGCCTACAAGTGAAGGCGGAACACCAGAAACCGTACGGGAAAATCCAATCGTTGGATATACCCGAATGGAAGTGGGAACACATCACCATGGACTTCATTACTAAGCTACCATGCATGTCGAGGGGATGCGATACTATTTGGGTGATTGTCGATCGACTAACAAAGAGTGCCCACTTCCTACCGATCCACGAGACGTATTCATCTGAAATATTGGAGGATCTGTTCATCAAGGAAATCGTAGCTCATCATGGCGTGCCGGTGTCTATCGTGTCGGATCGTGACACCCGGTTCACATTAAAGTTTTGGAGGAGATTCCATGATGCAATAGGGACGAGGCTACACATTAGTACCGCGTATCATCCTCAGACGGACGGTCAGTCAGAGAGGACGATACAGACGCTTGAGGATATGCTTCAAGCGTGCGTAATCGATTTTGGAGGAAGTTGGGATGATCACTTACCGTTAGCAGAATTCTCGTATAACAACAGTTATCATGCCAGTATTGGCATGCCACCCTACGAGATGCTATACGGTAGGAGATGTAGGACGCCCGTGTGTTGGGGAGACATTGGGCAGAAAGAGTTAGGAGGTATTAAGGTGATAGAAGCTACGACTGAGAAGTTGGAAAAGATCAAAGCCTTCATGAAGGCGGTGAAGGATAGACAAAAGTCGTATGCTGACAAGAGGCGAAGACCAATAGAGTTCAAGGTTGGCGACTGAGTCATGTTGAAGTTCTCACCTTGGAAAGGGATCATCCGATTCAGGAAACGAGGTAAGCTAAGCCCGAGATATATAGGACCTTTCCGAATCATCGCACGAGTAGGAGAGGCAGCCTATCGACTTGAACTGCCAGATAAGTTAAGTGGAATTCATCCCACATTCCATGTATCTCATCTGAGAAAGTGCTTAGCTGATGAAAATATGATTGTTCCGCTGGAGGATATTGAAGTAGACGAACGGCTCAATTACGTGGAGCAACCAGTGGCGATCATTGCTCGTAAAGAAAAGAAGTTAAGGAATAAAGTGGTTCCTCTTGTGCGTGTACGGTGGAAGCACAGGAAGGGATCCGAATCCACATGGGAGACTGAGGAAGAGATGAGGCAGCATTATCCTCATATGTTTGAGGAATAACAGTTTTCGAGGACGAAACCTATATAAGGGGGGTGGACTTGTAACACCCGTATTTTTCTTTTTAAAAGAAATAAAAGAATAGAAGAGAAAGAAAAAGGAAGAAATGAAAGTCAACCTAAAGTTGAGGGGTTAAAAGTGCCAAAGGGACAAAGAGAATAAAAGTTGGTGAATAAAGGGGTATGGCCGCCCATTTTGGCCTGTCAAAACACTCTCATTCGGTTTTTAAAGAGAGAAACAGCAGAGACATCGATTTTTAGAGAGAGAAAGAAGAAGAATTCGAATTCAAGGTAAGAATTAGTGTTTTTAAGTTGAGTTTTGGCTAAGAAACCGAGAATGCATGTTCTTATATGTGTGTTTTTGTGTTCGGGTGTGTTCATTAGGTTTTATAGGTGTTGAACTTGTAGCAAACGGGTTTTTGAAGAAGTCCTACCCGAGAGACTGCTAAGGTGAGTTTCTAGACCCCGGTTTTTACTTGTTTTAAACTCTTTTGGGGCTGGAAATGTATTAAACGATTTTTACTATGTTTATCTATTGATACCCGTATGTATTTTGGCATGTTTGATGATGTTTATTAGATGTTTATGTGCAGTTCATGCTTAGAAGGACCTTGGTAAGCTTAGAACAATTAGGCTTGATGTTTGGGTTTAGAAATATCATAGTAATAAGTTGGACAGAAGGTTGATGAGCCTACATAAGGCTCTTACGCCCAGAATTTGCCTTAGAAATGTTCTAAGTAGGGTGATGAGTCCAAATAGTTCTCATGTGCCCAAACAGTACCTAATACGCCTAAGACTCATGAGCCTCAACAGTGCTCATGTGCTTGAAAATGACTTAGAAAAAGTTATGTAAGGTGTTGTGCCCAAACAGGGCTCTTATGCCTGAAAAATAGGCTTAAAAGCCTAAGTGTAGGGTAATGAGTCTAAACAATACTCTTGTACCTAAAATAATGACTTAAAAAACTAAGGGTAATATGCCTAGACAGTACTCATACGCCTGAGATTTTGACTTAGAAACTAAGTACAGGGTAATGAGCCTAAACAGTGCTCATGCGCCTGAATGGCTCATGCGCCTAAAGTGAAAATTTTTCTAAGTGTAGGCTGGTGAGCCTACATAGTGACGAAAAGCCTGAACAAGGCTCATGCGCCCAAACAGGGCTCTTACGCCCAAACACTTAGAAATTCTTAGAGAATTTTCTGGGAGTCTGTGCCTTAGGGATTTGACCGAGGTTGACTAAGGACTTATAAATGATGATGTTTATGCATAATATGATTACTATGATTGTTTCATATTATAGTTATTGCTACTATTATTATTACTTATAGTATGTGACTTTACGTGGTATGTTATTATCGTAACATAAAGTATATTGTAATAATAAAGTGAAAGAGCAGTAAAGAAAAGAAGTGGAACATAAATAAAATGTTAATAAGTCTTGCAAGCACATAGGAGGAACACGACCGTGTTGTCGTTAGCTCAACTGTGTTACAGGTTAGCTACCCTTTCTGCACACAGGGTCAATCAATTGAGATTGGCAGGACCTTTGTAGCATGCCCTGGGTGATTGGGTCGGCCTTGTACACAGTGCACATAGCCCTTTCGAGGGATACTGTTGACCCTTCGGGGAATATAGTTGACCCGTTCGAGGGATACAGTTGACCCTTTCGAGGGATATAGATGGCCCATCACCCGTTTTCCATCGCGCACATAGTCGGGGCATTGCGCACTGGTCCACATAGACAGTGGAACATAAAGTTAAAAAGTTTACATACAAGGCATACAGTACAGAGAACGAACAATATTCGTTCATATAGTTAATGCGTGCTCGCATATACAGTACAGAGTTGTATTTTACAGAAAAGAGTATTTTCATATACAACATATAGAAGGTATTTTAAATTATAAAACTAGAACTCACTCAGCAACGTTGACTTTTATACATTTTCAGTTGGCAGGTAAATATTGCTGAGGATGGCACGAGGACGAAGCTACTTGGCGAGACAAGGCTGACATCCATCCGTATTTTGATTATATTGTTGTTTTGTAATGCAATTGAACAACCTTTTTGTATCGCATGAACAACATTGTATTGCTTAACAACAGTAGTTAAAAGTAAATGAAAGGTTTTATTACATGAAATTCAGTTATGTATATTATGAAATGAATATTAATAGATAACTATGATGCTATGAATAACCAACCGGGATTGGGGCCTTACAGTTTACTTTTAGGTTCTATTTTTAAATTTAATAATTTTTATATGTCATTGTTATTATTATTATTATTATTATTATTTATCTTTGAAAACATAAAAAATATTTAAAGTTATTTTATTTATTTTCAAATTCGATAACTAAGTTTCATAATTACTAATATAATTTTATAATTTTTTTATAAAATCATATTAATAACTATATGATTATAATGTGAATTAAATGACAATATTACTTCGCTCATATTGCAAAAAGATAAATTCCATTTGTTAACATAAACGGGTTCAGGTTTCATGTTGAAATGGGTCGGAGGTTACAGTCTCCCCTACTTTAGGAAATTTCATCCCGAAATTTGTTCACGAGGAGGCTGAAACGAAAAGATGAGGGTACTTGGATTTCATTTGGTCCTCACGTTCCCAGGTGAACTCTGGCCCACGTTTAGACTCCCAACGAACCTTGACAATCGGTATTTGGCTGCGTTTGAGTTGCTTGACTTCCCGATCCATAATTTCCACAGGTTTCTCAATGAAACGTAGTTGTTCGTCAACATGTATTTCGTCTAACGGAAGGACGAAAGTCTCGTCTGCAAGGCATTGCCTCAGGTTTGAAACATGGAACACATCGTGTACTCCACTGAGTTCTTCAGGTAGGTTCAACTGATAGGCTACGGGGCCAACCCGTTTGATAATCTCAAACGGTCCCACGTACCTAGGGTTTAGTTTTCCACGTTTCCCGAAACGAATCACACCCTTCCAAGGTGACACTTTCAAAAGCACTTTGTCACCTATTTGAAATTCCAATGGTCGGCGGCGTTTATCAGCGTAACTCTTCTGTCGGTCACGTGCCGCTGCCATGCGGTTACGAATTTGCACGATCTTCTCAGTCGTCTCGTGCACAAGTTTAGGACCGGTAAGTTGACTTTCTCCAACTTCCGCCCAGCAAATAGGTGACCGGCACTTACGCCCATATAGTGCCTCAAATGGAGCAGCTTTGATCGACGTGTGATAGCTATTATTGTATGAAAACTCAACTAACGGTAAGTGAGTTTCCCAACTGCTGCCAAAATCAATCACGCAAGCGCGTAACATGTCTTCCAAAGTCTGAATTGTACGCTCACTCTGGCCGTCAGTCTGAGGATGATATGCAGTGCTCATATCTAACCGTGTTCCCAATGATCGTTGTAAAGATTGCCAGAAGTGTGAAGTGAATCGAGCGTCACGATCAGAGATGATGGAAATTGGCACACCGTGCCGAGTGACTATTTCTCTTAAGTAAATACGTGTTAACTTCTCCATTCTATCAGTCTCTCTGATTGGTAGGAAGTGTGCGGATTTCGTCAAACGATCTACAATTACCCAAATGGTATCGCATCCGCTGGGAGTCCGAGGCAGTTTCGTGATAAAGTCCATAGATATCTGCTCCCACTTCCATACTGGAATTTCTGGTTGTTGAAGTAAACCAGATGGCTGTTGATACTCCACCTTAACCTTAGAACAGGTTAAGCATCTGCTTACGTAAGTGGCAATGTCAGCTTTCATGTTTGGCCACCAGTAAAGGACTTTTAGATCGTGATACATCTTGTCTGAACCCGGATGAATAGAGTATCGTGACTTGTGAGCTTCGTCCATTACCAGCTCTCGTAGGTCTCCATACAAAGGAACCCATATTCGGTCCATGAAGTAGCGGATTCCGTCAGATTTGACCTCTAATTGTTTCTCCATGCCTCGTAGTGATTCGGCTTTCAGGTTCTCGTCTTTCAAAGCTTCAAGTTGAGCATTACGTATTTGATTGGGTAATCCAGTGTGAATGGTGAGTTGTAATGCTCGAACTCGCTTCGGCTTAGGTGTCTCCTTTCGACTTAAGGCGTCGGCTACTACGTTAGCCTTACCCGGATGATATTTGATTGCACAGTCGTAGTCATTCAAAAACTCGACCCAACGACGTTGTCTCATGTTCAGCTCCTTCTATTCAAAGATGTGCTGGAGACTCTTGTGATCGGTGTAAATGGTTCACTTGGTACCGTACAAGTAGTGTCTCCATATCTTGAGCGCAAACACAACGGCTCCCAACTCTAAGTCATGTGTCGTGTAGTTTTTCTCGTGAACTTTCAATTGATGGAAGCATAAGCAATCACCTTCTCGCGTTGCATTAGCACACAACCGAGACCTTGAATAGAAGCATCACAATAAACTACAAAATCGTCTGTTCCCTCAGGCAGGGATAGAATCGGTGTCGTACAGAGTTTCTGCTTCAGAACCTAAAATGTGGATTCTTGTTTGTCACCCCAATTGTACGTAGTGCCTTTATGAGTTAACGCGGTGGGAGGTTGAGCAATCTTTGAAAACCTTTCGATGAATCGTCAATAATAGCCAGCCAACCCAAGAAACTATCGTACCTCAGTCGGAGTCTTAGGTGTAGCCCAGTTCTTGATGGCTTCTATTTTTGCCGGGTCAACATGTATTCCATTCTCATTGACCACATGACCCAAAAATTGGACCTCTCGTATATAGAAGTCACACTTTGAAAATTTAGCATACAATTGTTCTCGTTTCAGCAGCTCCAGAATCAGTCTAAGGTGCTCCTCGTGTTCTTCCTTATTCTTTGAATAAGTAAGGATGTCATCGATGAAGACAATGACGAACTTGTCCAAATAGGGTTTGCACACTCGGTTCATGAGGTCCATGAAAACCGCTGGCGCGTTGGTCAACCCGAATGGCATAACCAAAAACTCTTAGTGGCCATACCTAGTTCTGAACGCAGTCTTTGAATTGTCTTCATCTCGAACCCTTAGTTGATATCCCGACCTCAGGTCTATCTTGGAATAGAAACTCGACCCTTGAAGCTGATCGAACAAATCATTAATGCGCGGAAGAGGATAACGATTCTTAACCGTTGCTTTGTTCAATTCCCTATAATCAATACACATATGAAAAGTTCCATCCTTTTTCTTAACAAACAGGACTGGGGCTCCCCACGGTGATAAGCTAGGTCTGATAAACCCTTTATCCAATAGCTCCTGCAATTGCGTAGACAGCTCTTGCAGTTCTTTTGAAGCTAATCTGTACGGTGATCTCGTGATAGGTACGGCTCCAGGTACCAAATCAATCTGGAACTCGACTTGGCGATGCGATGGGAGACCAGGTAGGTCTTCAGGGAAAACCTCAAGATAATCACGTACGACAGGGATATCTTCAATCTTCTTTTCCTCAGCTTCTTTTTCAGTGACCATAGCAAGAAAAGCTATATGACCCTTGCATAAGCACTTCTGGGCTTTCATGTAGGAGATGATTCCTGAGACTATACCACTCGTTTCGCCCTGAACTGACAAAACTTCACCACTAGAAAGTGGTACACGAACGATTTTCTCACCACAGATGATCTCAGCTTGATTCTTGGATAACCAGTCCATACCAACAACTACATCAAAGCTACCAAGTGTGACAGGCATTAGATCTATATCTAACTCATGTCCAGATAATCCTAGTTTACATCCTTTAATGATGTGAGTTGCCTCAATTAGTTTCCCGTCAGCTAATTCTACAGTGTAACTAGGTTCCATATCAACTAAGGTTACATTTAGAAGCTTAATGAACTTGTTTGAAACAAAACTCTTGTCAGCACCGGTATCAAACAGTATAGAAGCAAAACAACCATTTAGAGGAAACGTACCAGTAACCACATTCTGATCATTCCTTGCCTCACCAGAACCAATCACGAAAGCTCGACCTTTGGCGCCATTTCCGTTGTTGTTGTTCCCATTATTGCCCCTGTTGCCATTCTTCAGTTGTGGGCAATCCTTCCAGTAATGGCCCTCTTTACCACACTCAAAACATCCTCTAGTTGTTTCACCCTGACGTGGTGCTGAGTTTGTTGCCTGGTCATCAGTTCACCCTTGCAGTCTTTAGCAGCATGACCCATCTTTCCACACCTTTGACAACGGAATCGATCACACTGGCCATGATGATGAAAATTGCACTTGTTACACTTTGGATACTTGCCAACATAGCCACTCGATCCTTGTCCACCGTTGTTGTTGTTCTGGTTGGTATTGGTGAAGTGTCGGGGTGAATCAAATTTCCTGATTTGTTGCTGAGGCTGATTTAAGTTAGAAGTCTTGCCAGACGCACCGTCCCATTTCCGCTTGTTATCAGATGAACTAGTTGCAGTTCCAGGTTTAGGCAGAGTACCTTGGGCTACTGCCTGATCAGTAAGTTTGTGAGCCAGACGAATCGCTTGCTGAATGCTGATTGGGTCTGCAGCTATGACACTGGCTTGAATTTGAGGAGCTAACCCTTCAATATACCTTTCTATCCTCTTGTAGGCCGGGGTCACTATTTGAGGACATAAGGCAGCCAACTCGTGTGAACGAGTTATATACTCTTCTATTTCAGATCCAACCATTTTTAGGTTCCAAAACTCCGTTTCTAGTTTCTGGATTTCATTTCTGGGACAGTACTCTTCCTTCAATAGTGTCTTGAAGTCTTCCCAAGATAAGTTGTTAGCAGCTTCCAATCCTAGAGTCTGAACTTGGGAATTCCACCAGGTTAGAGCAGGCCCTTCCAAAGTGCCAGACGCATACTTGACACGGTTTTCCGCCGGACGGTTACACATTGCAAAGGCAGATTCCAGCTTCTCAATCCAATGGAGGAGGGTAACAACACCCTCAAAACCCTTAAAGGAATGGGGCTTGCAGTCCATGAACATCTTGAAAGTGCAGACTGCTTGACCTCCTTGATTTTGGTTCTGGTTGGTATTGTTGTTTTGATTTTGGTTCCTTGTCTGTTCGTATGCCGCGAGCGCTTCAGCAACACGCTCATTTATGATGGCATCAAGCTCAGCTTGCGTCAGGTTAATGTTTCCTCGTCCACTTGGACGTCCAGGTCTTCTGCCAGACATGATTCTTCAATTCACAATACACAACAGTCACTATCGAATAATAACTATTGATAAAAATAAATTGTTTCATACTAGTAGGAATGGAGGATTTGTTTGCATATCGATAATGAGGTTTCATGAGAACCGAGACCTCATGTCTCCAAGTATAGAAATGAAAATTTGTACTGATTATGACCGTTATCACCCGATAGAGTTGCCAGAATTCTCATGCATGACAAATTACAATTACGTGTGCACCCGTGATTCTAATTTGCTTTGCATGGTCATTCATGGTTCCTCCCATTCGAGATAGCATGCCTTGTCAAGTACCGAGTGTTATCAATGATAGAGGTATCAAAGACATATTTATTATACCAAGGGTCAAATAACTAAGGTTGTACAAAGGATTCGGTTAAGATAACAACGGGAATCAAGACGTTCTGGCCTTTTCCATTTGAAGCTCTAAGCGTCTACATGTTTAAGTCTGATCCTCTATAGACTTCAAATCCCTTGGTCGTCCCACATTTACTATTCAGACTAGTGAAAATGATAGGGCATGTTGGAAGTAGAAACAAGTACAATAGAGTTTGAAAAGTAATGTGCGTTGTTCTCCTTGTTCGTCGTCGTTAGGTTTGTCGTGTATGTTAGAAAAGAGTTTCGTGTTCCCAAGTGGTAATGTTAGGTTCAAGTTGTCGTTGCTTCAACTTCGGGAGTGAAGAAACAAGTGTAGATGTTGGAAGTAAGCGAGCGGGACTCTCCGCCCCTCTGTTAGTCGAGGATGATACAGGTGACATAGATAGTGCAGGTAATGTTTGATCGTTCAGTAATGTAATGTTAGCATGCCGGGAGAATGTTCGTACAACAGTTACAATCATGTAAGAGTGTCTGTGCAATACTAGTGTCGTGTCTAAGGCTATAGTCTAGATGCAAATGCAATCCTAGTTCTTTATAACCATTGGCTCTGATACCAATCTGTCACACCCTCAATTTCCACAAACGGGGTTTTACCGTTAGGCGTGTGACATACCAGGATCTCAGACACGGTCATATCAAACGACACTATATGAGTTTAAAAATAAACATTTGACTTAAATCAGAGTAACGTAAATGAAATGAATAACAGTGTGGAAGCGAATAACGAAATGTAAACAATACTGAAAGTCTGAAATGCTAAGTCAAAATAATGTCTAATGCAGCATAAATGGATCTGATGAATGCATGTCCTGAGTGCGTTCCTTAATCGTGCATCATGAGATTAAACGTTCCTGTTACCTGAGAAAACATGCTAAAGTGTGTCAACATAAAGTTGGTGAGTTCACAGGTTTTATCATAGATAAAAATGTTTGTAACTGTTCGAATGTTTGTAACTGTTCGAATGTTTGTAACTGTTCGAATGTTTGTAACTGTTCGAATGGTATAGTAATTAAAGCATATCGATAGGTAGCTAGCCTATAAACAAGTTACTTAGCGTTTCGAACCGAGGTTGACTGTTTGTATGTTCGTATGTTTGTTGCCTTCCCGTCACGTCTCACCAGACAGTGACAAATGTTAGGTCAATAATGCACCCGTTTGACCTCCAATCAAGCTAGCGCGACTAGCTAGCCCGGGCGGGGTTTGTCAAACCCAGTAGTACTACTCAGAATTACCTCGCTACACATTACTAACGGTTCGAGAATGTAAGGACTTTCAAGTATGTTTGCACTAACGTAATAGGCGATATCAATAATACTAAAAACCATTTATAAAATATGTTTGCATGTTTTCTCCCCCAAAAAGAAAAGAAAGTAAAATAGGGGCCGTGAATACTCGCCTGATTGATGAGATTTAAATTTGAACGGTAATAGATTAGGCACCAACGGTTTCCTTACGAGTAATCTACGGAACGGTGTCTCAAGTTAGAATAATAATAATATGAGAATTAGGAATGTATTAGGGTTTCCATTGGGTTTTGAATGATAGTTTAAGTAAAATAATTTATTTAGTTTGAATGTCTTGAAATAAAATGAATTTATTTAGAGTGAATATGGTTGAAAATTAATAGAAATAAATCTATCAATACATTATTAAGGTGTGAGAAGAATAAATAACTAAAAAAATAATCTTTGTTATATTGTTTTATAAATATTTAAATTTAAAGAAAAATTGCAGAAAATGAGTTTGATGATTTAAAAATAAACAAAGTTTATAAAAATGATTTCTATAATTTTTAGAAATTTTCTGTAATTTTTAAAAGGCTGAAAAAGCCCCAAAAAAATATGTTGAGGGTGCCCGGGTTCGAACCCGGGACCTCATGGATGCCAAGCGAGTGGGGAACCAGTGAACCAAGGCATACAGCCGCGATATCACTTGGTTCCAAGTGATTTTAAACCTCTTTAACCCAATTCCCCCAAATCCACGAAACCCTAGATCATTCTTGGATCCAATTGAGCATCAAATTAATAATGTAAACGAAATTGATCTTGGAGCTTTTGATCCCCAAGTAAAAACGAGTAGTTAGACATGTTTAATTACCCGGTTTGATTCAAGGTTTATCAAGAACAATAGATGAACAAGTCGCGACCCAATGTTTTGATTTGCTGAGCAATCTTAAAAGATAATCGAATTGAACTGGTGGACAGCTTCGAAAGATGATCTGGAAGCAAAGCCCTATGCGAAATAGGCCTACGGCGACAACTTGTCGTCACCATAGGGAGTCTATAGATAGACTTTTATCGTCCTTATAGGCCTAATTTCTTGTAATGACAGAAAAATTGACCATGACTCTACTCTTGACGTTTGGACTCATCATGTTCTTGAGGAACAAGCTATCTAGATTTTTTTTTTTTTGAAACGGCAAACCTATCCTACTCCTAAACAAGCTATCTAGATATACACTCGTGCTATATTTTTTGATTTTCGATTAAATATATAGGCGGCGGTTAACAAATGTTTGTCAGTAATAAATCAAGGATCTTGAACAACATGTGTACCATTTTTTGGGGTAAATAAATTCTTAAAACATTGGTTTCAATGAGTATTAAATGTATCGGGTATTAAATGGGCTAATACATGGATATTTTATTTCCACGGATTATGTTTTTGAAGGAAGATGTTACAATATCATGCAATCGCGACTGCTTTAATTTGGGTTGCTATGCGGTCATATTTTTTGTTTTAAGAATGTATTACATTACATCAGAGAGTGTCCTAAGATATATAGTCAGACAATAGACAAGGGAAGCTGTTCCAAATAGTTCTACTAGTTCTTTCGTTAGTCTGGAGGGTTGTTCAAAGAAGAATGATGATATTGATGGCGTTATATATGATATTACGCTTTCAACCGTATACTTGGTCACACAGAGATGACATTAAATTTGGTTGTTAATTCTTTGTGTAACAACTGAAGAGGGAATATAGAAACCGTTTGTGTTATCAAGAGATGTTATGTGGAATAAGAGTACTAATAGTCTAAGGGATTATTTGGTTATTATATATTTGGTTATTATATATACTATTAAACTTTTATTTCCGTGTGCACAGTAGTTTTAATATTTTTTTATTCAGTTATTTTACTTCTAATTAAATAACATTCAACGTCAATTGCAATACTAAGCAAAGATAGATCACATGGTAGTTGGCTTAATTTGTATCCACATGGTAGTTGGCTTAACTTGTATAAATATTCCAAATAGAACATTTTGAAACACTTATGTTTATATACGTTATGGTGTAAGTTTTATTCAAAACTGAGTTGTGTGTGATAATTTACAAGTCATCAAAACACAAACATACAAATCGTTAAAACTGCTATAAAGTTTCGTTTCTTATATAGTTATTTTGTTTTCCTCTTGCAAACTTTAACATATCTATACTAATAAATGATTATATTGGGTGGACACATGTTATCGTTATATTAATTCTATCAGTTATTTTCTTGCCCAAATCATTTATTAATCTTTAAAAAGTTAAAATAACTAAACAAACAAACAAACAAACCCAGTATATCTCACTCAAGAGTAGGGTCTGGGGGGGTAGGTGGTGGCAAATCTTTCCTCTATCCAGATAGGTAGAGAGACCGCTTCCAAAGAGACCCCCGGCTCGATAACAAAAACAATAAAGCTAGGAAATCAACATATAATCAAACATACGATATAAGCTATATGATATATGATACCATACCCATCATACAGCAAACATTAAAATATCACCAAAAGAAATATAAAATGAACAAGCATGCAGCAGGGAAGCAATAAATTTTCCCTAAAAAGGTCGCAGTGTACTACATACACATCAGGCCCCCTAAGAAGTAATCAAAGTCCCTTCCTAGCTACAGAAACCACTAAAAGTCCTTAATTTTAATTCTACGTCTCCACTCGCTCCTATCCTCGATCATGTGCTCAGAGAGGTGCAAGTGTACCATATCTCGCCTAATTATCTCTTCCCAAGTCAGCCTAGGTCTTCCTCTACTCTTCCTACCCTCTATGACGATGTTCTCCACTGCTCTGACCGGTGCTGCCATTGGTCTCCTCTTGACATGTCCATACCACCTTAATCTTCCCTCTCGTATTTTATCTGCAATACAAGCCACTTCTAACTTCTGTCGAAACACTTCGTTTCTTATCCGATCCAGTCTTGTATGGCCACTCATCCACCTTAGCATTCGCATTTCCGCAACCTTTATTTGTTTCTCGTGCGATTTCTTTATGGCCCAGCAGTCTGTTCCATATAGCATAGCTGGGCGTATCACGACTTTGTATAGTTTTCCCTTAAGTTTTGTTGGAAACCTCTTGTCACATAGGATCCCTGATGCTGCTCTCCACTTGCACCATCCTGCTTGGACACGGTGAGCTACATCGCTGTGTATCTCTCCGTCTTCCTGCAGGTACGAGCCCAAGTATTTGAACCTAGATGTCCGTGGGACCGGCATACCCTGGATACTGATTTGGGTGTCCTCTTCCTCGTCACCACCAAAGTTACAATGCATGTATTCCGTCTTAGAGCGACTTATCGTTAATCCTTTGTTCTCCAGCGTTGCTCTCCACTGCTCTAGCTTGTCGTTAAGCATCATTTTAGATTCTGATATTAAGATAATATCATCCGCAAAGAGCATGCACCACGAGACTGACTGTTGTGTAGACTTAGTCATCTCATCCAACACTAGTGCGAAGAGAAATGGGCTCAATGCCGATCCTTGGTGGAGTCCCACTTCCACTGAGAATGAGTCTGTGTCTCCTACCGGTGCTCGCACACGCGTTTTTGCCCCGTCATACATATCCTTAATTAATTTGATATACCTCTCTAGTACCCCTCTAAGTCGTAGAGTTTCCCAAATTAGTTGTCGCGGTACACTGTCATAGGCCTTTTCCAGGTCGATGAATACCATATGGAAGTCCCTTTTCTTTTCTCTATATTTCTCCATTCTCCTTCTTATGACGTGTATGGCTTCTGTCGTAGAGCGTCCTGGCATAAATCCAAATTGGTTTATTGCTATCTGGGTTTCCCGTCTAATTCTCGTGTCAATAACTCTTTCCCATAGTTTCATCGTGTGACTCAGTAGCTTTATTCCTCTGTAGTTTTCGCAACCTTGAATATCTCCTTTTTTCTTATATATGGGGACTATGACACCGGTTCTCCACTGGTCTGGCATCTTCCCTGTCTTAAAGATAGTGTTGAATAGATCTGTTAGCCATTTGAGACCCTCATCACCCAGGCATTTCCACGCTTCAATCGGTATGTTGTCTGGCCCCACCGCTTTAGCCCTTCCCATTTTCTTCATAGCTCTTGTAACTTCGTCAACTGTGATGCTTCTACAATAGCATTGGTTTTGTTGCGTTGTTTGAGTTGTTCTATCTACCTCAGTTTGTTGATTTTGATTCCTATTGTTAAATAGGTTATCGAAGTAAGTTTTCCATCTGACCTTGATATCTTTCTCCTTCACCAAAACCTTTCCATCCGCATCCTTTATGTACTTGACCATTGTCAGGTCTTGTCTTCTTCTTTCTCTTGCATTGGCTATCTTAAACATGTCATGCTCTCCTTCTTTCGTCTCTAATCGCTTATACATCATTTCATACGCCGTGTTCTTTGCCTCTGACACAGATTTTTTCGCTTGTCTCTTAGCCTCCTTGTACTTTTGTTTTAGCTCCGCGTGTTCTTCGTCATTGTTACAGTGTATGAGCTCTCTAAAACTTTGTTGTTTGATACGTATCTTCTCCTGTACATTTTCGTTCCACCACCATGATTCCTTATGACCAACTGCCCTTTTTGTTGTGACTCCAAGCGTTTCTTTAGCTGCTTGGATGAGCCTATTTGCCATAACCTCCCACTTTTGGTTTGCATCTTCCTGTGGCCCAGTTTGGTTCATTTGTATGACTTTATCTCTAAAAATGGTAATCTTTTCGTCTTTGAGCTGGCCCCATCTGATCTTGGGTGTAACTCTCTTGTTCCGTTGGGCAATTGGCCTCTTGACGCGTATATCCGCCACCAACATATGGTGTTGCGTCACAACCGTCTCTCCCGGGATTGCTTTACAGTCTTTCCACGAGCTATGATCTTCTCTCCTCATCAATAGATAGTCTATCTGCGTGTGTCTCCCGCCGCTGCTAAACGTGATTAGATGTGAGTCTCTTTTCTTAAAGAACGAAATTATGATGCCTAAGTCATGCGCTACTGTAAATTCAAGAAGCTCCCTACCGCCGTCATTCCTAAGACCATACCCGTAGCCTCCGTGCACCAGTTGGAAATGCTTATTATCCTTTCCGATATGTCCATTAAAATCTCCTCCTATGTATAACTTTTCCTCTCTAGGTATGTCGCCCATAACTTGGTCTAAACTCTCCCAGAACGTTTTTCTTTCCATTTCTCCTAGTCCAACATGTGGTGCATACGCACTAACTACCGTCACTACCTCATCTCCTATTACTATTCTTAACAACATAATTCTATCATTGTATCTTCTCACCTCCACTACATTATCTTGGAGTTCCTTAGCAACTAAAAACCTACTCCGTTTTTAGCTCCATCAGACCCTGAATACCATAGTTTATAACTATTGCACTCTTTTGCTCTCCCACCCCGCCATCTAGTCTCCTGCAGGCATGCTATGTGGACCCTACGTTTCTTCAGCACATCAATTAACTCTAGTAACTTACTAGTTAGGGTTCCTACATTCCACGATGCCACTCTTAATCTACAAACCTTATTCCCTGTCTTGGCACCTCTCCTCACCGAACATGATCTCGGGGCAGCATATTGGGTCGTACTATCTATTATACCAGGCAGAGTCTACTAAAACCACCAAACAATAAAAACACAGCCAACACACTAGAAAGAAAGCAAGCACACGTAAAACACAATCAACAAGTAAAAACACAAACAACTAGATATATACGCAATAAATCAAATACCGGGAAAGCAGCAATATTTCAAATAGCTAGAAATGAGAAATGTAACCCGGTATGGAACGATCTTACCAAACGATGGTGTGGGGTGCTGTGACTAGGCACCCTTACTAGGGTGGCAGGGGTGGGTGGGTAGGCGTTGAGTGGGTTGGTGGCAGCCTAGCAGGTGTGTTGGTGAGTGGGGATGGAGGTGATGGTGGTGGTGGTGGTGTTTGGTGGTCCAGTTTACAGGTTGGTCGGTGATGGTGGCGGGGTGGTGGATGTGATGGTGGCGGGGTGGTGGATGTGATGGTGTTCGGTGATGGTGATGGTGGTGGGGTGGTGGATGTGGTTGTGTTCGTGGCGGGGTGGTGTGCGGCGGACTGGTTTGCTCCGGTAGAGGCTGTTGTGGTGTGGTTGCTCCGGTAGAGGCTGTGATGGTGGTCGGGTGGTGTTCGGTGGTAGTGGTTTGGTAGTGTGGTGGTGTAGGCGGTGGTGTTCGGTGGGCCGGTTACCGGTGGCGGTTCTCCGGAAGGGCGGTGGTGGTGTGGTGGTGTAGGCGGCGGTGGTTAGGTGGTGTTCGGCGGTTATCAGATGACCGCTGTTGATGGTGGTTGAAGATGACCGGTGGGTGTAGATGACTGGTCGTTGACCGGAGGCCGGTGGCCGGTGAGTCTTCGACCTTTGCCCTTTGGCCGGTGGTTGACCGGTGACCGGTGGCTCCGGTGGTTTGCCGGAGGTTTGTTGTTGTTTCACAACGTTCCAAAGTTGAAAAAGGTAGAGAGAGAGAGAGCGCAGAGAAAAAGGTAGAGAGAGAGCGCAAAATTACTTCCTGTGGAACAAGTATTTAAAAAAGTTAAAATAACTAATTTTTCTAAATTCTCGCTCTCTCTCTCTGTCTCTCTCTCTCTCTTAAACATTCTAAATTTCTAAAATCAATATTTTTATAAAACATGATTTTAATTATTTAAAAGTTAAATATTTTGATTAAAAATACGCTTTTTAAATAAAGATATGAAAAAACTTTCAATTTTTTAAGCAACATATCTTTTCACGCATATGAAATATTGTAAAACTGATTTTTTAAATAAAATTTTATTAAAATAATAATTGAAACCCTGAGTTTTTAAACAATGAGATATATATAATGATATTTTGTCAAAACAAAATTTTATTAAATACAAAAAATTATTTATAAAACCAAAATAACTAAAAACCATAGTTTTGTAATAATGAGATTTTTATTAAAAATGACATTTTAAAAGCAATATTCTTAGGATGGAATGTTTCTTAACATATTTCTAAAATAAGAGTTTTAAAAAACACTTTGAAATGAATTTTTTTAAAAATGATAATAATAATTTATTAACTAAAGTGACACATAATTTTAGTTATATCTTATATCACAAATAGTGCTTTATATCTTCTAACTTTTCATTAATTTTAATATCTTTTATTTAACATGTGTAATACACGAGATTATAATCTAGTGGTATAATATAAAATTCCTGATTTTCATTGCAATGTATTTATTTTTATCAACGTTTTGACGTGATTTTTTTTGTGTGATGTAGATTATGTACAAATCGTGGAAATTAAGCATTACAAATCTTAACGGCCCACTACAACATGCGGGTTATATTACAAAAGAATCACGCGGCAAGGCGTGGGGTTTAAATTCTAGTTATATATTATATTGTCAGCGAATAGTACAATCGTTGACACGATATACAATCGTTGACACGATATATAGTAACCGTTAAATAAAGCTGAGATTAAATCTCAACCATACAAAATCACCAGAGACTAACTTTTAAGGACAGCTATACACGGTTTTTATTGTTACACCTGGCCTTCCTACATCCCTCCATCTTCGCTCATTCCCCTGTTAACCATCTCTCCTTATTTCTTATTTCTTATTTCTTATTTCTTATTTCTTATTTCTTATCTCACCCGCTTCGGGATTTATAGAAAAAGATTCTCATAAAGATCTCTTAGCTAACGGAGAAGAGGGTGCGTAATTTCTTTTTATTCTTCAACAGCAAGCTTCCAGACGTCAAGACTAAAAGAATGCAAATACAAAACTGACACAAGTTCGTAGTAAAACTCACACAAGTATTCAACCTTCTTCATAAAGGCAAACTATATATTAAGTTATTGATTCAACATTATAGACCACCTAAGCGCCTGGCTTCGTTTATGCCAATTCAAATGATATAACATGCCAGAATATTGTAAAATGATAAAACGCGCTATTACTTTTACACTGAATTATTCATAGGTAGATGCAATGTTTATGATCATGAAATAAGTATGCAAATTAAATGCATATAAACAGTATGCGATGGCCAAAATTATAAAAACTCAAAATATACATGGAACTGGAGCTAGTATTCAAATGGCTTAAATGTCCAGGTGATCACCATGTTTGTCTAAACTTAAGACCCTTAATGTTGTGAGTTGTAAGTAAGAATCAAAAAACAAAAGAATCAACTTATTTTGCGTAACGTGTATGAAAGAAAGTAACATATATGTACAAACTCGCATGTGACACAAGGTTCAAAATATGATACTTATCATGTCCACATACATATGACTCCATTCCTGTCTGACGTGGCAAGAGGTTTTCCAAGACCGCTCCAAGAACAGCATAGTACTGAAATCGTGTGTTCCTTAAGAGTGCTGACTATGTTACCATTAGATACTGACCAAACATGGACCGACCCGTCAACAGATCCAGCAGCAACATAATTATTATCAGCACTAATACAAGATCTACTCCAATTAGATGCCACTCTATTCTCACTTGCTCTTAGTGTCCCACAAACTTCAAGTGTCCTTGTATCAAACAAATTATGCGAATTATCTCTCCCACTTGTCAATATAGTATTACCATTTCTAGATAGAGAAATAGATGTCACAGCCAGAGAATGTGCAGCAACTTCACTAAGTAACTTTCCCGTTTGTATGTCCCATAACCGTAAATGCCCGTCAACATGGCCTGAAAAGATAGTCTGTCCATCTGGGCTAAACGATAGTGTATTACAGTTACTCGGGAACATAATTGTGTTAACACAATACCCTTTATTAAGATCCCAAACTTTAATGGTTCGATCATAACCCGAACTGACAACATGGCGGGCAGAGGATCTGCTCACGTCAACAGCACATACCTTATCTTTATGGCCTGTGAGAGTATGGCGGACCCAGCCTGAATTTGCATCCCAAACGTATAAATTATTTGAGCTACTAGCTGCGATTATGCATCTGTTATCATGGGTAATGCTGAGATCAAGAACTGATCCTAAGCAACCGCTGTAGGTTTTGGTTAGACGGCCTGTGGTTGAGTCCCACATTTTAACGGTATGGTCCTGCCCACCACTGACTAATTTACCAGAACTGTTTTCAAAAACTATAGATGCACAACCTCCATCATGAGCTGGGATCCTGTGCTTGCATGTTTTTGGTATGATTGATTCTACATAATATTCGGCACCTTCTTCACTCTGGCGGACCACACCATCCACTTGTTGCCTTGCAAGTTGCTCTAAACCACTGGCTTTGAGCTTACCAAGCATGTCTTCATATAAAGCATTGGCCTGATAAATATATAAAGCCCAATTGAATCTATCTGTTGATCAAATATCTAGATATAGAATATTAGAGCAAACCAGCCAAAAGAAAATTGAAATTTACACTGTGTCCTAACTTTAGGATTTTAAATTTAGCATAATTTGAAAATCAAATTCCAATTTATAGCCGATGTATCAACCAAGTTACTTTCTAGTACTGAATGTTACAACAGGTCACTTTTTGCTCATCTTTCAAATAGTCCTGACCTGGCATCTTGTTTAGTCATTTTCAAGAATATGTCTTTGACACATGGCATTTGATGAAAAATTTAACAATCATTTTAATTATATAACTTTTTAAAATGATCATTTTTTCAAACTTGTAAACAATTTATTTTTAATATTTTTTGCGAAAAGTTGATTGCTAAAATGGGTCAGTGCTATATGCCAATTTATACGCATTACATGAATGATAAACGAATTACAGGATTTCAAATCCATAGAAATAAGTGTTCGTTGATGTATCGCTGCACAGGGCATAGTAGAAAGCCAAGCACTAAAAGCAAACAAAAATCCATTAACAATATACCATACCTCATTAAGGCGTTCAGCATCCTGCATTTTCTGCAACATCCATCGATCAACCAATGTCTTGTTTTCAGCCTCTGCTTTTATAGCTCTAGTTCTTGTCTCTTCATATTGAGATTTGAGCTCTTTATTTTCACTAATAAGCAATTCGAGGGCTTTAGTCTTTTCTTCTAAAAGTGCTGCCAAACGAGAACACTCATCCCTGAATCATAAATATAACTACAGTCATTAACATAATAATTTTGTTAATTACAGCTAAATCCATTGTAAAGTGTAAAGTCACACACAAGGCAAAATATAAACCTTGCTTGTGAAAGATCATGCTCAAGACTAGGGATTAAGGCTTCCTTTTCTTGAACTAATGACTTTGCAGCTCTAGATTCAGCCACTTCCACCACAAGCTGCTCTGATAATCGAGCTTGAGCTTTATAACATTGCTGAAGTTCTAACTCAAGATTTTCTGCTTTATCCTTCCATTCTGAACCCTTCATGATCATGTTGCATATAGAAATTATATCAGTTAATACTGATTTGTTATAAGGGTTGACCTTAGTGAAAGTAAAAAAATAAGGATACATTGAGTTTTCAAAGTCAGGTAAAAAAAATAAGGATGCATTGAGTTTTCAAGTTGAGATGATCGCAAAACATAATGCAGTTAGATAAACCTTCCCATCCCATTTCTATGCTTCAAATAGTTATTTGTATGAAAAAATGAAGAGGAAAAAAAAAAAGAAAACATATAGATTTTAAATCAGAACAACAATAACAAAGTATTAGCTAACAAGGTGAAAAGCACACAAAACATATAGATGACAATTGAGAACAACTAACTCAATTTTGGCATACAATCACTTTCATACTTCTTGTTTAATTCCCTTCCAAATAATAATGATAGTAATTTCGGAGCATGTAATACAATACACCAACGAATACTGTAGCAATAACATTGTTGCAAGATTCTGATACAAGAACCACTAGAATTCCAAATAACTACCAACAGATTTCCAAATCCCTTAACAAACAAAAACACGTATGAAACAATAGAGTAAATCAAGAATTGAGGTATAACCTGAGATGCAATAGGTTTAGAAAGAGCTACAAAAGCCGGCCCGTGAGCTCCCTCCTCAAGCAAATGCCGCTTCCGAAGAGCCTTTAAGGCATGATTTATTGCTCGAATAGCGATCTCTTCCTCTGACCTAAAAACCAAAATCGATCAAATCAAACACCGTTTCAGAAACAGTATGTGCACATTCGATGATGAAAATTCGTCAAATTTCAGTTGTTGATGAGATTTATGAAAATTAAATGTTGAAATAAACCCTAGAGAAACGATTACTTACATGATTATGATGTTGATGACAAACGTGGTGGGAGCAATGGATTGAATTAGAGGATTTAGGGTTTTGAGTTGAATCTGACTTAAGATTGGGGATTTGGGAGTGACGTACAGGTTAGAATAAAGTTCGTATCAACCAATGCGAAGATGACAGGTCGTAACGTAGCCATTATATAGGCCGTATTAAATATGTATTTTGGTTACAAATCGAGATTAAAAGAACATAAATCAAGTTCTTCCGTGATAACAAAAATATAGTAAACTATGTTATATTGTTATATTCCCGTGTATTATACAGGGTTTATAATAGCAATTATAATTCTATAGTGTTTAGAGGATAAAAGTAATTTAATACATATAAAGATAAAGTGAACCATAGGCTACGAATTAACTTAAAATCATGTCCAACTAACTAATATTTTGAGCGTGAAATACAAATGATAATTTTGTCTAACATTATACAATTAAATACGCACAATTATACAATACCATTTACACAGTGCATGGTTTCTAAATCCACTTACTCTCGCCGCGTCAGTAACAAAATCTCATTTATTATTTTTAGCTTTAAAGGAAATCAAAAATTAAAATCGTACCGTAGGCAAGAATTTTTTTAAAAACTCACCTTGAAAAAAACTTAAATCCCACCATGAACTTACGCGAGGCGTTTTAAATGATCTCGCAAATGTCGAGTTATAGTGAAATCTGAACATTGGTTATATTTTGAATAGTATTAAACTAAAGTTTTCGAGGATATCATATGATCTTTCGATTTATTATGAGCCCTTAGCTAAATATGATCCATATTTTTTGTTTGATTCCTCTTTCTAATATTATAGTTTGATTTCTGTTACATGTTATTATAATTTCTTTTATATAAACTAAGACTATAACCTCATGTATCACACAGGTTAACTAAGATAAATACTAAACATTTATTAATGAAGAGTTAGAAACTGTAAAACGTTAAATATAAAAGTACTTTAATTAGCTGATAAAATATTTTTATTATTTTTAAAACTTTCGTTTTAAAAAACATTTCTTTGAAAAAAGCTCGGTTTTTATCAATATCTCATTGTTTAGGAAATCCGGGTTTGTTTTGTAAAAATTATTTTTATACAAAACTTTTATTTTTTAAAAAGATTAATCTTATAATATTTCATAATTTAAAAGTTTCTTTGTTTTAGTAAAAAATCATAGTTTTAGACAAATATGATTTTTGAAGAAGTATACTATTAATCAAAATACATAGTTTTTATTTAATAAGAAAAATACGTTTAAATCTTAATGGTTAAAAAAGAACTTGGATTTAGGGATGAAGAGTGAAAGAGAAAATTTTGAAAATTAGTTAATTGACTTTTTTAAAATAAAATAAATAGTTTGGGCGGAAAAACTAAGAGGAGAGAGTATATGTGAATGTCATGTGTCATTACATGTAAATGATAGATAGTTTTAGTAAACTTATGTATTAAACGATTTAAATAAAAAAATAAAGTTAATTACATCAAAGGTATCTGTGTTTAGGTTTGGTTTCACTAGTTCTTAGATTTAAAAAATTACAAGGTCAGTCCAAAGGTTTGTCAAAACGTAACACAAAAGATCTTAGTTGTGAATGAAGGGTTAACTTTTTTGTTAAAATTTTAAAATGACTATAATACCCCTAATTATATGTAAGTCCAAACCCACCACCCCCACTTTCTTCTTTTCCTTTGACACTAAAGCCACCATAACCAGTCTGTCCACCATAACAACCATCCATCTCCCCCCCCCCCTCTCTCACTCTTTCTCATACACTCTCTCATGAAGAAGATAGGTGGTCATCAGACATGTTAGGTTGAATATGGTGTTTGTGGTTGTAGTGGAGGACTACGGTCGTGTGGGTTGCAGTGGTGGGTTGCGGCTGCTAGGAGTCCCTCTGATTGAATCCATAATCCACAAAAAGTCCGAATAGAAGTTTACCGAGAGGCTGCGATGGTGAGGGGCGGTGGGGTTGTGATGGTGAGTGGCGGTTGGGGGTTGCGATGGTGAGGGGGGCTGTGGGGGGCGATGGTGGGCAACGGTATTGAGTTTGTGGAGTATATGATGGCTGGTGGTGGTGGATTTCAGAGGACTGGTGGTTGCCAGCGGACTAGCGGTGGTGATAACTTGGTAGGATGGTGGTGGTAGCGCTGGTTGTTTGTTAGAATAATGATTAGTCGGTTTGAGTTAGGTTTTGAGGTTGAAGATAAAGATGTTACGGGTATTTTGTTCATTTTAGAAGGATTTAACAGAAAAAGATAACGACCATTCATGATAGGGACTTTAATTTTGATGAACCTTTGGACCGACCTTGTAATTTTTCAAACCTTTGGACCAAAATTGAAAACAGACCTAAGCATATGGACCTTTTATATAATTACCTATAAAAAATTTAAAATAAGATGAAAATTTATCAATTATAAAACGATATTATAAGATAAGATTAGATAAAAATCTTTCTTATATTAAAAATTTCCAGTATCCGTACTGGAAATTTACACTATCGAGCCGAAGATTAACACTACTGATGGAAAAAGGGGGGCGGGGGCCCCTAGTCCCAAAGAAGCTTCACCTATGATCTCATGCATGAGTATGTTTTACAAGGCCAAATAGTCTTTGTATTGCATGAGGGTAAGAGACTCGATGGAAGCATATCATATCATTAATATTTCATATGAGGGTAAGAGACTCGATGGAAGCATATCATATCATTAATATTTCATGGGATCTAGAGAAGATTGATTTAAGACCTAAAAATGGTTGATTCTAGACAGAAAGATGTTTTAACTCAACCTCTTGTAAAACATAAACTTATATTATGCATGTATGATTGTTGATTTCGTGTCATTAAGGTTAAAGTAAATTACACGGATCGTTGTCCCTGAGTTTTGTTTAAATTGCACCTTTTATTCCTATGATTAAAAAATTATAGGTTTAATCCTAATGTCACACCCCAACCTTGACGGCGGAAACGTCGAGGTGTGAGGGTTAAGATTGTTCACAGCCACATAACGCTATGTTAAAATGTAAAATGCCATTAATCAATTGTTTCAAACACCACATACATCAAAGTCTTAAAATAAATCAAACGAAAACAAGAATCCAATTGTCTTTATTAAGCCTAGGTCCATGTTCTAGGTTTAAGCATTTCTTCAATCATCACTAAGCTTGCACATTACCTGAAACATGTTGAAAATAAAGTCAACTAACGAGTTGGTGAGTTCTCATGGTTTTATATATAATAAGTATACAAAAATGTGGTAATTCTAGTCAATGGTGACAAGATAGTAAGTATATAGAACATGCATAGTTACAATCAAACCTCGACTGAATAATATGAATAAGCATGATTAGCTAAGTGTATTTGGTTCCCTAGTGCACAAGCATACGGCTCCTAGGAGCCGGCAATCCCTCGGCTTTAGCACCAAATAGGCTTGTCAGACCCAAAGATCTAAGACTTCGCCAGGCTAGCAATAGTTAATGATTGCACACGTATGTCACATCTCATATAATACTTAACATATTCAAACAACCACGACTATGTAAAGAATTGCACGTGTGTAATAAGTATCAAAGCGTGTATGTGTAAATTTGTATAAGCAACATGTTTCACCCCGAAAGATGTGAAATAAACGTAAAGCGGGGCATAAGAACTCACATGTTTGAATAATAGAAAACTCGTAGATGAAATAAGAGTAATCACGAATAAGATTTCCAACACACGTCACAAGGCACCTAAATGAAATAAAGTAGCGCGTTATAATTTATTTGATGATTAGTTATGTTTTTAGGGTTGTAGGTCTAATAGGATTTAATAATTATTCGTATTTATTACATGTTAATAATACGATCGAGTTAATGGAACGAATGGATTTTTATACTTTGAAATAATTAATTATTTGCGCGTGTGAGAAAGAATAAGTAAAACTTGATTTAATTGTACGTTTAATCGATTTATAATATTGTATATAATAATTATAATAAGTGATTTAGCTATTATAAAGAACTATATATAAATATATATATATAGGTATAAGTAACTAAACAATTTAATTATTTGAATATATATATAAATATATATACTAAACAATTATAATATTGTATATAATAATCATAATAAGTGATTTAGCTATTAAAAGAACTATATATAAATATATATATATATATGTATATGTAACTAACAATTTAATTATTTAAATATATATATATATACATATACAAGTATTATATTCACACATTTCTTTTGTATTTTTAGAAATAAAATAACGTATTTATAAATACAAAAGTATTTTATAAAAATTAATTTAGTCACAAATTAATTAAACAAAAGTAAGAAAATTAATCTGCATTTTATAAAATTAATTTTAGAAATTTTTAGAATTTAAAAGGTTAAATAAATAAAAAGAAATGAAGAAAAGAAAAGAAAAAGAAAAAGGGAAGGGAAGGGAGCTGCCCGGGGTCGAACCCGGGGCCTCCCATCCAACATGGAGCGCATGGACCAGTGAACCAGGGCCGTGGCCTTGGTTCACTCTGGTTTGTTTTGAATTTAAACCATGTCTCCCTGGTTTCCCCCAATTTGAATGAACCCTAATTTCAAAAGAATCAAAATCGGCCCTCGATTCGGTGTTAATCACCTAAATCATCATAGGGATTTTGATCCTTGCACAAAAACGAGTAGAAATCAGGTCTTAGTTACCTGATTGATGAGGTATTGAAAGGGTTTCGAGTTCGATTAAGGTTCGGGTGTTTTTGAATTGGGGCTTTTTGATCGAGAGGATTTCTGGTGAAATTGAGGGTTTGGAGAGTTTAGGAACTTCGAAATGAATCGAAAGCCCCCGATTTGTAGACTTGATTTCATGGTTTCGGGCATAACCCGTTTGATTTTGAAAACGCGTTCGTGTTTACCAATTTTAGGAGATTCGAGCTGTAATTTTGCAATTCTAATTGATTGATTGATTGTTTAAGCCGCGTATTAAGTTTAGAAGTGATTAATTTGATTGAATTCGTGTATTTGGACGAGATTTGATTCGAAATTCATCACGGTTACTCCTCGGCTCGATTAAGAAGGTCAACGCGCGGGAAAATCAAATTGGGTGGGTGATTGAGTTCGAAACATGGGAACCGAGGGGGTTGTGCGGTTAATTCGGGTCAAATCGATTTAAAAATGGTGTTTTGTAGCCTCGCCGGAGCTCGGCCGGAGCTCCGGCCGAAGCCGCCGGAAAATCGGGGGGGATGGTGGGGGTTTAGTTTCAGAATTTACACAAATGGTCCCTGCTCTTTCCAATTCTATTATTTTATGTAATAAACTTTTATTCAAAGTTTTTAAAATGACTAAACAACCCCTGCACTTTAAGTCTAGGTTATTGTTATTATTATTATTATTATTATTATTATTATTAATATATTATTATTACCATTAACATTATGGTTATTATTTTTATAATTAAATTATTATTGTTATTATTATTATTATGGTTATTATTATTATTATTATTATTATTATGGTTGTTATTATTGTTATTATTATTATTATTATTATTATTATTACTATTATTATCATTATGACTATTAATCCTTAAAGAATTAAAATTTTACGAATGAGTCCACACACTTAAATGAAATGACAAATATGATCACAAGGTATTATACAAAAATACAGGATGTTACACCTAAGATTTAAAAAAAACATATAACATATTTGGCCCCTAGCTTGGATGACGTTACAAATTAGCATTCAGTGGATGTCGTTAGGAGTCCATTGATGAGAAGGGGATGGAGAAAGCTTGAACCCAATTCCTACAGAGCTTTTGCCCTTCCTTTCAAATATAAGCAAAAGAAAAAAAGGAAGGAAAGAATTATAAATATATTAGACCCATAATTTTTATTAAAATAAAAAAAATGTCATCAGATCGACTACCCACCATCCTTCTCTACCTTATAGCCACATCCTATTGACCTCAACAACTTGAAACTCTCATATTACGACAACCTGCAACTCAAAACCCACATTTTACAATGATTGTTGCTTGGTTATGTAAGGCCCCGTTCCCGGGACGCTTACAGCTGGTCATTTATTTCACATAATTATTTAACTTTACTAAAATCATGCAGCGGAAACTTTTTAAATAAACATTTCATTTCCTTTAAATAAACACTTTTTCCAAGTAATACATCGTTCTTTACAAAATATCCTTCGTTCGTATTACAACACAAAAGCGTTAAACAAAAGAATGCCATTCAAAAGAGTTGAGTAGCCGCCCCGTGCCATCCTCAACAACGTTACTTGCCAACTGGAAACATATAAAAAGTCAGCGTTACTGAGTGAGTTCTAGTTTTATAAATAAAATACTTTACTTTTGTTAAAACCGTTCTTTACTTTCTTTTAAATCGTACAATACTTCGTACATGCTCACACATCATACGTACACATAGATAATATCATTATTATCTTTCTTTACGTTCGTTAACTTTCGTTCATTCAACATTCATCAATATCATTCATTTCTCATCTAGATCCCGTCAGGCTTTACCCTCCTCATGGCACACAGCCACAATTACTGAGGTCGAATGAATGATCTCGATTCGTTCTTTATTATGATATTTCGTTAACGTTCAATTCATACATTCTTTCATTCATACGTTCATTACTTTCGATGACATGTACAATACCCCAAACATTGTGCACGAAGCTGGTTACTGGGCCTGAGGTCTTTCATAGACCTCGAACATTGTGCACGAAGCTGACTCCAGTACCTAGGGCAAGTACATTTACCGCTTATCTTTTCTCTTTCATTCCGGATCAATGCCATGTGCTATACCCCGAATACTGTGCACGAAGCTGGTTACTGGGCCTGAGGTCTTTCATAGACCTCGAACATTATGCACGAAGCTGACTCCAGTACCTAGGGCAAGCGGCAAGGATCCCATACATATGGTCAATCACAAGGATTGGACCCCAGCGTGCATCCTTTTGGGGTAGCTAACCCGTACACAGTTGAGCTAACACCCTTTATTGGGTGTGAACCTCCATACATTTGCTTGCAAGCCTTTCTTACTTTCATTCGTTCGTTCGTTAATGCATGCATTCTTTCTTTTCGTTCCTTTTTTCTTTATCTTCCACTTTACGTTACGTAATACTTTTCATTCATTCATAAAACATTCAACGTAAAGCCACATGAAAACAATCATACATAACAGGAACGAAATCATAAACATAGCGTACCACGTCATCACCATACAAGGCACCATCATACACATATAACATACATCATGCATGAACATGCAACATCATCATCGTCATGCCCAACATAACTTCTAAGGCCTCAACGGCCATCTTACATGTACTTACGGGAACTTCCACGTCAAAACTTACATCTGCACTTTCCCCCGAAAGTCAGTGATTAAACTATGCTTCTCCTCGGGTGCAACAGCCCTATTTGGGCGTATGGGCACCCTCCATGCGACTGAACATCATGCGAATGGACCAATGCGAATGAACACTAATGCGGATGAACACCCAATCGTGCGAATGGGCCCCCAATCGTGCGAATGAACACTAAGCGAATGGACCTCATGCGGTTGAACACTATGCGAATGAGCACCTATGCGAATGGGCTCTCAGTCGCATGACCCCCATGCGACTGGACCCCCAGTCATGCGACTGAACCTCAGTCGTGCGAATGAACTCCAATCGCACCTCAATCGGTCAAATGGCCTCCAGTCGGTCGCCTAGCCCTAACTGATGCAGAATGCAGTTCATCCCGAATCCAATCTGTCATTTTCGACCTCCAAGCTCATCCAAATCCATTCTAAGCCCAAATCAACCATCCTAAACCTTAGAAATGCATACTATAACACCATTCATGCATGCACAAGCCTAGAAACAAACTCCAAACGCATCACACACAATCACATCCAAATGGGTCAAACATACGCACATACAAAAACGGGTTTACTATGTGTTCCAGCCCCAAATCAGTTAAAAATGAGTAAAATAGGGGTCCTAGAACTCACACAAACGACACCAAGAAGAAGAGCTTCGTCTAAACCCGCTACAAGACGATTTCCAAGCCCGAACCCACTCGAACCAAGCTTTTTCTCTCTTTTCTCCCTTTTCTCTCTTCTCCTCTCTTTGTTTGATGTTTGTGGGTGTGGGGAGAGGGTAAGGGTTGCCCTCTCTCTTTAAATATCCCCACTTACCCAACTTTCTCGCGTTGACGAGTTTGGTCCCCCGACTTTGGACTTTGTTTCTTTTTCTTCTTTTGTCGGCTTCAAAGAAAATATCATCCAGGTGTTACAGGCTAGAATTTTTAGCATGCCGGAATCCATTAGTTTAAGCTCTCCAAACTTCTTTAGTAAATTAGATGGATTCCATGGTGATGGTGCGTTTTAGGTGAAAGAATGGTGGCGGTTGGTAACGGTGGTGGGGTCTGGCCGGTGAGGACAATGGCAGTCTGGCTGGCGAGGAAGGTTGCACTTTCTGGGAATATGGTTTTGTCGTGTATAGTCGCTGGTGAAGTTGACCATAATAAACATACATGTTAGAGAAGATAACTGAAGTAGTGTAAGGAGGGGTTAGGGGTGTTTTGATAATTTAACATTACTAAAGAAGGTTGTTTAGGTAATTTTATTTTTTATTTGACCTTTTCTTGTTTTTTTATTTCAAGGTTAAAATCATCATTTTGTTAGTTCTAACAAAAAAAACTAACGGACGTTTGACCCGGGGACTAATTATGTTAAGTTTTTTAAACCTTAGGACTAAACCTGTATTTTTTTAATACTAGTGATGAAATATGAAATTTGAATAAACCTTAAGGACCATCCATGTAAGTTACTCTTAAAGTTTTTTAGTATGATTGGATTTGGTTAAGCCCACATGAGGAATTACAATAAAGTAATAAATATTGATATAAGTTAGTAGGTAGGTTAGTAGGTATGCTACGTTTATTTACAAAATTTCAAAATACTTGTACTAAGTAGCCTTGTAGTTCAAGGAAGTGAGGCCCCTTTGACAATGAGGGCTCAGGGATAGCGTCTCTAATAGTCGGGTTGAAGAGATGACAATTGTTAAAGTTATATATGTTTCTTTATTAATTCAACTGTATCATATACTTAGTTGTTTTTTGTTTTAATTTGTAGTGTGTATATTGGGCTGCTTATAAGGAGTATTGGGCTTGTTGTATTTGAGCTAAGGAGTTGCATTTGGGCTAAGGAGTTGAAGCTGCTTTGTGAGGTCCAGCCCAGTCCAGCTGGTGTCAAGTATTCTCACACATGTTATAAGAAGAAATCTTCTTCTCGAAGATTCATTCATTCAGTATTCACACATACACACATCTAGGGTTTTCTCTAAACAGTTCAGGAGATTCAGTTAGAGTTCATTCATCTTCTTGTTCATACGGTGGTGTTCATACGATTGTTTAGTCTGTAACACATTGTTGCAGGTTAGTTTTAATCTTGATAAGTTCTTTGTTTAGTTTCATTATTGTTCAACAAAGAACTTATATTGATTTACTTGTATAAACTGTTGTTGATTAATAAACGATGAGATCTTGTTTAGTTAACATGGTATCAGAGCCTCGTTTCTCTTGATACATCGTTTGTTCACATAAACTCAGTTTTTCAAAAACCCTAATAGAACGAGATTTTCATGGTGATATGTTGATTTTAGATATCTTCATATGTGTTTCTGTAAAGAGGCACTAAGATCTATACTGATCTCATTTTTTGAATCTTAAACGTCGGTTTGATAATACGTGTTTAAAGTGTTAAAACCCTAAGGGATCTTGGATCTGTGTCAGATCTATTTAGATCTAAACTATCTGAAGAACTCAGTTTTGAATAACATATTAATATCAAAACCTAGATCTAAGGCTGTTTAAGTGATTTTGTTTATACCCTGGAGGCTGATTCGTGCACTGAATCATACAAAAGCCTTCCGCTGATAAAATCGTGACAAACAACGTACTATTGGTTGTTTGAGATATTGTGTGACCCTGTGAAGCATCTCCACAAGTGGTCTGAAGGATCAGTCATTGTCATTCGGCTGTGGTTGAAGCTATATCACTGTAAGATCTCTTACTCTGTTCTGTAGCAAGTCCCTTCACTAATGAGTTTCCGTGGGAGTACTAACATACGGGAATCAACTGCCCATTAGTGTCAATACTTGGACTATAGATAAGGGTCTCTTACCTATTTCTTTCTTTGCCCTGTTATATTTTTGATATTTGTTATATTTCTTGATATTATATCCTCTGTTGTAAATAATAGTGGTGATTGTGTGTATACTCATCTATTGGGATTGTCTGATTGATTGTGTATCTGTGCACCTGATCAGTTGTGGGGAAAAATACAACTCCCTATCTATACTTGTCCAGCCACCATTAAGAGTGGTCTTGGAATCTGGTCCCTGGATAGGCTTCGTTGTCCCTGTATCAATTAAGTTCAGGTGATTGGGTGTGTGTTTGTTGTCATTTCTGATCTTGTGTTGTGTATATCTCTGTGGTTGTTTGTATTTGTAAAACTGGTCTGATTCTTCCTTGTTGTGATTGTAAGTGATAATTTCTTAAATAACTCTCATCTATGGCTGAGTCTGCTATTCAAACTAGTGATGAAACACAAATTAATAACTTGGACTTTAGTAACCCCTTATATCTCCATGCAAGTGATACTAATAATCTGTCATTAATAAGTATAAAGTTGAAAGGAACTGAAAATTATACTGTTTGGGCAAAGTCAATAAAGCTTGCACTATCTGTAAAGAATAAGGTAGGATTTATTGATGGAACTTGTAAAAAACAAACCAATGACCCAGTCCTTTCAAATCAATGGGAACGCTGTAATTCTGTTGTGTTATCTTGGATACTTAACTCCATATCTGAGGAGTTGTATGTAGGCTAAATATTTTCCCAACTTGCATCTGATGTGTGGAATGAACTTAAAGAAACCTATAGTAAAGTTGATGGATCTGTTCTATATAACCTACATAAACAGATAAACTCTATTAGCCAAAATGGTCAATCACTATCAGATTACTATCACAAACTTAACTCTATGTGGAGACAATATGACATATTATCAGATCTACCTAACTGTACTTGTGATGCCACCACAAAAATTACAGCTCATAATCAACAACTAAAACTAATGCAATTCCTAATGGGTCTTGATGACATCTATCAGCCAATTAGAACAACTATACTGTCTAAGGAACCTTTACCCTCTGTAAAGAATGCCTTTGCTATAATTTCATCAGAAGAATCACATAGGGGAATAAATAATCAAGGAAAGACTCAAGTATCTGCTTTTGTGTCAAAATTTGTTGATAATAAAAGAAAACAAAATAAAAGCCAAGGTCAAAAGTGTTCTCACTGTAATCCGTCAGGACATACAATAGATAAATGCTATGAAATTGTAGGTTATCCTCCAAACTACAAAAAGAAGTAAAATGTTCAAAGAGCGCAAAACAATTCCAGTAATGTAGAAACTAGTGGTTCTACTAACTCTGTCATGTCTCAACCCTTTACAGCTGAACAGATAAATAAAATCATGTCTCTTATATCTGAGCATAATCCAGTTGGGTCTCCAAAGGCTAATATGGCTGGTATGTGCCTCAATACAAATCTATTCCAATTAGCTGTTAGTTCTCATAGTCATAAAAAGATAATATCTAAGCAAAATTGGATAGTAGATTCAGGTGCTAATCAACATATGACTGTATCAACAGCTAATATGGTAAACTTATTAGATGTTTCTGAACTAAACTTGATAGTTGGTCATCCAAATAGAACCAAAGCCTTAATTTCTCAAATTGGAAATCTCAAGTTAACAGATAATCTAATACTTAATGATGTGTTGGTAGTTCCTGAGTATTGTATGAATCTACTATCTGTGAATAAAATGGCAAAAGAAAATAATCTATGGTGCTTGTTTACTGATTCTTATTGCTATATTCAGGACTTTGTAACACCCGTATTTTTTAGCAAGAAATAAAAGAAAAAGGAAGAAAAGAAAAGAAAAGAAAAAGCAACTAAAAAGGAGGGTCCAAAAGTGCCAAATGGGCAAAGTTGTTATTTATTTTGTACAAAAGGGAGGCATGGTCGCCCATAACCCCTGCACAATTCTTTGCATTCGGTTTTTAGAGAGAGAAACAGCAGGGACTTCGATTCTTAGAGAGAGAAAGAAGAAGAAATCGGATTCAAGGTAAGAATTGATGTTTTTAAGTTGTGTTTTGGCTAAGAAACCGAGAATGCATGTTCTTATGTGTGTGTGTTTGTGTTCGGGTTGCACTGTGTGTGTGTTTTAGGTGTAGAAACGACTGGGAAGTTAAAAAAGGGCATCCAAAACCTGAAGACAAACTAAGGTGAGTTCTAGACCCCTTTTTACCTGTTTTTAAATGCTTTGGGGCTGGAAAATGCATGTAAGTATGTTTGTATAAAACTTGGATTTTATACCCATATGATTGAATGTATGAATGTATGTGTTTATGTTAAGTTTTGCCTAGAATCAGGTGAGCATGTTTAGAACTAGGCATTATGATGTTTGGGATTTGGAATATGAAATAGATACATGTCCAGGTTGCTAATACGACCAACAGTGTGGTCGTATGACCAGGTGAATTTTCTAAGTGTGTTGAAGAGTCCAATAGGACTCATACGACCAACAGTGTGGTCGTATGACCAGATGATATTTCTAAGTATAGGATGAAAAGTCCAATAAGGCTCATACGACCAGCAGTGCTCTTACGCCCAGGGGGCTTATACGCCCAACAGGGCTCAAACGTCCAGGATACTTAGAATTTTTTTACAGAAATTTCCTGCAAATCCGAAGTTCGAGGTTTTGACCAGGGTTGACTAGGGTTAATAAATGATGATGTTTCATGCATGTAATGATGATTATGATTAACCCTTATTATTACTGATGATGCTATGTATGATTACGTATGATGATGAATGTATGATGATGAATGTATGATGATGAATGAATGATGAGGTTTGAATGTAATAATATCCTCTTCTTAATATTATAATTAATATTATGATTAGGGATATTATTAAGAGTATGAATAATATTATTTATAATATTATTAGTATCATTATTATTAATATGCTTATTAATAATAATAATAATACTGTATGTTTCTATGTGGAATGATCATGATCAATAATTATTATCATTAATAAAGTGAAAGATTAATGATAAAGAGGAATGGAACGTGAACGAATGAACGAAAGTCTTGCAAGCAAATGAATGGAGGTGCACACCCCTGGCAGGTGTTAGCTCAACTGTGATGCGGGTTCGCTACCCCGAAGGATGCACACAGGATCAATCCTTGAGATTGATATAGAGGTGAGTGACTTGGTGTCACAACAGACTCACAGGAATGTAGGTCAATCTTTGTGATTGGCTTAGAGGTGAGTGACTTGGTGTCACAACAGACTCACAGTATGTAGGTCAATCTTTGTGATTGACTTAGAGGTGAGTGACTTGGTGTCACAACAGACTCACAGTATGTAGGTCAATCTTTGTGATTGACTTAGAGGTGAGCGACTTGGTGTCGCAACAGACTCACAGCTTAATTAAAGAGGAATGATAAAAGTACGAATTGAACGATGATGAAGATAATGAAAGTATTACCTATGTGTACGTACGATGTATGATCACCTGTGAAAATGAGGAACGGTTTTTGAACGAAAAGTAAAGTATTTTAACTATAAAACTAGAACTCACTCAGCAACGCTGACTTTTATGTATTTTCCAGTTGGCAGGTTACAGGTTGCTGAGGATGGCACACGGGGGTGGCTACTTGGCGGGCAAGACTGACATCCATTTATGTTTTGACGACACTGTTGTTTTGTAATTCATTCAATTAAATATTTTGTGAACTTATAAACTAAAATGTATTGCTTAACAACAGCGTTCTAAATGAAAGGATGGTTTTTGTTTGAAATAATTTCCGCTGCTTAATATTGTGTTGTGAATGTTTTATGCTGTGAATGACCAACTGTGAGGTGCCCGGGAACGGGGCCTTACAAGTTGGTATCAGAGCAAAAGTTTAAGTAAAATGGGTAAATTTTCAAAATAAACCTTAACTTAAACTGAGAATGGGACGGAAAGAGGGATGTCAGCCCGAGTAGCCATGTGCCATCAGGTATTGCTTTCTTAAAAATCAACCAGACTTATGTGCGTGTGCTATATGTGATTTATGTGTTCTTAGTAGATTTAGATACTGATGTAGTCAGGATAGGAAATGCTTGGGGTGTGAAGAGTAAAGTAAGTGGCTAATCACAACTGGCCACTGTAGTTAGGGACTTACTATACTTGACATAAACTGGGCTGTTTCCTTGAATGACTATTTTAGTGTTTGAATCTTATAGTGCATAGGAAAATGGCTGGGAAGAAACCTTCTAAGGCTGCTAGAGGTAGAGGTCGTCCGCGTACGACTAGGAATAGCACTAAAGCTCCTGAGACGGCTCCCGTGAACCCTAAGGTTCCTGATCGGAATGAAGAAACTGAGAATGTGAGCCTGAATGCCTCAGCTAGGGAAGCGATTGCTGATGAGGTACACCAAGTCCTACAGGCAGTTATGCCATCTGTAGTGACCGATGTTATTCGTGCTGTGAGGAATGAAGAGAGAAAGGAGAAGGAGGACAGGAGAGGGTCAACTGGGAAGGAAAGCAAGGGAGGAGATGAACGACCGAATCCTGAGGTAGTAGTATCTGATGAAGAGGAAGATGATGTGGTTGGGGTGACAACCAAGGGATGCAACTACGGGGCATTCCAGAGGTGCAGGCCCCCGACTTTTGATGGAAATGGCAATGCTGCGGCTGCCCATCGGTGGGTAAGGGAGATGGAGGCGGTACTCGAGATCAGTGAGTGCCGGGAAAATCAGAAGGTGAAGTTTGCCACCCACTCCTTTACTGACTCAGCCCTATGTTGGTGGGACAATATTGTCCAGGCTGAGGGCAGCAGGGCCATAAGCAAGATGAAGTGGTCCGAGTTGAAGAAGCTGGTAATTGAGGAATTCTGTCCTCACAGGGAACTCGATAAGATTGAGAGGGAGTTCCTACAACTCGAAGCGGGAACCATGACCCACCAGCAGTACACTGCCAAATTCAATGAGATGGCGAGGCTGGTGCCAGATCAGGTGACGCCGGTATCTCGCAAGATTAACCGGTATGTACAGGGGCTGCCAGCCGACATTCGTAGGCATTTGATTGCTGCACGACCAAGCACTTTTAGGTTGGCAGTAGATTTGGCTGGGAGACTTTATGATGAGAGGGAGGTAGCAGATGCGGAGGTGAAGAAGGCTGGTGGTGGTGACCGAAACTGGAATGGGAAGCGGTTCGGGCGTGGTGGCTTTACCCCAAACAACAAAAGGATGAGAATGGATGACCGTAGGGTGGGGTCATCAAGCTCGAGGCCCAAAAGGTGTGGCAAGTGTGGAAGGAGCATACGGGTGAGTGCAAATCAGGACTCAACGTGTGTTTCAAGTACGGAAAGCCGGGCCACATCTTGAAAGACTGTAAGGAGCTGAGGTGTTATAACTGCAGCGAGGCGGGCCATATGAGCAAAGACTGCAGGAAGCAGAGGGTGGAGAGTTCCGGGGCAAAGAAGACGGCCGGGATTGAAGGGCAGAGGGCGAGTGCCAGAGCTTTCACCATGACCAGAGAGGAGGCTAGGACGGACCCCGATGTGGTGTCAGGTACGTTTCTAGTAAATCAAACTCTTGCTTCTGTGTTATTTGATTCTGGTGCTAGTAAGAGTTTTGTTTCTGCTACTTTCTGTGCTAAATTGCCTGTTAGTGGTAAATGCATTGATGAGCCCTTTGAAGTAGAAACCGCTATTGGTAAGTCCACTAAAGTTACTGATGTGATAGAGGACTGTACCATAGAGTTAGAAGGCCATAGGTTTGCTGCTAGATTACATGTGATGCCCCTAGGTGGATTTGATGTAGTGCTAGGGATGGATTGGTTGGCAACCTACGAAGCGAATATCGTATGCCGAAAGAAGATGATTAGACTGACGGCATCTGACGGAAGTTTGGTAACGATATACGGGGATCGGGTAACGATGATCCCTAAAGTGATCTCGATGGCGGTGGCAGGCAAGTGCATGAGGCGTGGGTGCAGCTCCTACTTATGCTACGTGAAGGATGTGGAAGCGCCAACACCACAACTATCCGATGTTCCGGTTGTGCGTGAGTTTCCAGATGTATTCCCGGAAGACTTATCGGGATTGCCACCTGACCGCGAAATCGAATTTCAAATTGACCTGATACCCGGTGCCCAACCTGTCGCCAAGGCACCGTATCGGTTGGCTCCGACTGAGATGAAGGAGTTGATGGAGCAACTGCAAGAGCAACTGCAAGAGTTGCTTGACAAAGGCTTCATTAGGCCGAGTATCTCTCCTTGGGGTGCTCCGGTCTTATTTGTGAAAAAGAAGGACGGTAGCATGAGAATGTGTATCGACTACCGTGAGTTGAACAAGTTAACGATAAAGAATCGGTATCCGTTACCGAGAATCGATGACTTGTTCGACCAACTCCAGGGTGCCAGTTGGTTCTCGAGGATAGATCTTCGATCTGGCTATCACCAGTTGAAGGTGAAGGAGCAGGACATTCCTAAAACATCTTTCCGTACGCGTTATGGACACTATGAGTTTCTTGTTATGTCATTTGGTCTAACTAACGCGCCAGCTGCTTTTATGGACTTGATGAACCGAGTGTGTCGGCCAATGTTAGATAAATCAGTGATTGTGTTCATCGATGATATCCTGATTTATTCGAGGAGCGAAGAAGAGCATGCCGGTCACATTCGGGAAGTGTTGGAGACTTTGAGAAGGGAGAAACTGTATGCTAAGTTCTCCAAATGTGCTTTCTGGTTACGCGAGGTGCAATTTCTGGGTCACGTGGTAAATGCAGAGGGAATCATGGTGGACCCAGCAAAGGTTGAGGCTGTGATGCAATGGAAATCACCAAAGACGCCATCCGAGATTCGTAGCTTCTTGGGATTGGCGGGCTATTATAGGAGATTTAATCAAGACTTTTCAAAGATAGCCTCACCTTTGACAAAATTGACTCGTAAGGACGTGAAATTCGTGTGGGGTCGAGAGCAGGAGACGGCTTTTGAGGAGTTGAAGACAAGACTAACACAAGCTCCTGTTTTGACTTTGCCCGAGGGGAATGAAGACTTAGTGGTCTATTCGGATGCATCCTATTCTGGGCTAGGTTGTGTATTGATGCAACGCGGAAAGGTCATAGCCTATGCATCTCGACAGCTGAAAACTCACTAAGTCAACTATCCCACGCATGATCTTGAACTAACCGCGGTGGTTTTCGCGTTGAAGATTTGGCGGCACTATCTATACGGGACGAAGTGCACAATCTTCACCAACCACAAAAGCTTGAAGTACTTTTTCGAGCAGAAAGATCTTAACATGAGGCAGAGGCGATGGTTGGAACTAATAAAGGATTATGATTGCGAAATCCATTACCATCCGGGCAAGGCCAACGTGGTGGCCGATGCCCTTAGTCGAAAAGAACGACCTGAGCCGATTCGGGTGAAGGCTTATCAGCTGATCATGACCCCCGATGTGATGACACAGGTTAAGGAGTTTCAAGACGAGGCTTTGAAAGAAGATCGTCTTAACTACGAAAGGATGAGAGGCCTAGTTACGGAATTGGGTGAGAACACTCTTGGTGTTAAGACCCGATTTGGGCGAATGTGGATTCCTCGATACGGGGATCTACGTGAAAAGATTATGGACGAGGCCCATAAGACCCGATACTCCATTCACCCCGGTGCTACCAAAATGTACCACGATATGAAGAAAGACTATTGGTGGCCGGGTATGAAACGCGACGTAGTGGAGTACGTAAGTAAGTGCTTGACTTGCTTACAAGTGAAGGCGGAACACCAGAAGCCCTACGGAAGATCCAACCGTTGGATATACCCGAGTGGAAGTGGGAACACATCACCATGGATTTCATCACGAAGTTACCACGTACCCCTAAAGGGTATGATGCCATATGGGTGATAGTGGACCGTTTGACAAAGAGTGCCCACTTCCTACCAATCCGCGAAACGTACTCATCCGAGAGATTGGCGGATCTATTCATCAAAGACAATTGTAACTCGTCATGGTGTACCGGTGTCTATTGTGTCTGATCGTGACACCCGGTTTACCTCCAAGTTTTGGAAGAGGTTTCATGATGCAATGGGGACGAGGCTACACATTAGTACAGCATATCACCCTCAGACGGACGGTCAGTCTGAGAGGACGATCCAGACACTCGAGTACATGCTTCGGGCGTGCGTGATCGATTTTGGAGGAAGTTGGGACAACCACCTGCCGTTAGCAGAATTCTCGTACAACAACAGTTATCATGCCAGCATTGGCATGCCACCTTACGAGATGCTATACGGTAGGAGATGTAGGACGCCCGTGTGCTGGGGAGACATTGGGCAGAAAGAGTTAGGAGGTGTTGAGGTGGTCGAAGCAACGACTGAGAAATTAGAAAAGATCAAAGCCTTCATGAAGGCGGCGAAGGATAGGCAAAAGTCGTATGCTGACAAGAGGCGAAGACCGATAGAGTTCAAGGTTGGTGACCGAGTTATGTTGAAGGTCTCACCTTGGAAAGGAATCATTAGATTCAGGAAACGAGGTAAGTTAAGCCCGAGATACATAGGACCTTTCCGGATTGTCGCACGGGTAGGAGAGGTGGCCTATCGACTTGAATTGCCAGATGAGTTAAGTGGAATTCATCCTACATTCCATGTATCTCATCTGAGAAAGTGCTTAGCTGATGAAGGCATGGTTGTACCACTGGAGGATATTGAAGTAGACGAACGGCTCAATTACGTTGAGCAACCAGTGGCAATCATTGATCGTAAGGAGAAGAGGTTGAGAAATAAAGTGGTTCCTCTTGTGCGTGTACAGTGGAAGCACAGGAAGGGATCCGAGTCTACGTGGGAGACTGAAGAAAAAATGAGACAGCACTACCCATATCTGTTTGAGGAATAACAGGTTTCGGGGACGAAACCTATATAAGGGGGGTGGACTTGTAACACCCGTATTTTTTAGCAAGAAATAAAAGAAAAAGGAAGAAAAGAAAAGAAAATAAAAAGCAACTAAAAAGGAGGGACCAAAAGTGCCAAATGGGCAAAGTTGTTATTTATTTTGTACAAAAGGGAGGCATGGTCGCCCATAACCCCTGCACAATTCTTTGCATTCGGTTTTTAGAGAGAGAAACAGCAGGGACTTCGATTCTTAGAGAGAGAAAGAAGAAGAAATCGGATTCAAGGTAAGAATTGATGTTTTTAAGTTGTGTTTTGGCTAAGAAACCGAGAATGCATGTTCTTATGTGTGTGTGTTTGTGTTCGGGTTGCACTGTGTGTGTGTTTTAGGTGTAGAAACGACTGGGAAGTTAAGAAAGGGCATCCAAAACCCGAAGACAAACTAAGGTGAGTTCTAGACCCCTTTTTACCTGTTTTTAAATGCTTTGGGGCTGGAAAATGCATGTAAGTATGTTTGTATAAAACTTGGATTTTATACACGTATGATTGAATGTATGAATGTATGTGTTTATGTTAAGTTTTGCCTAGAATCAGGTGAGCATGTTTAGAACTAGGTATTATGATGTTTGGGATTTGGAATATGAAATAGATACATGTCCAGGTTGCTAATACGACTAACAGTGTGGTCGTATGACCAGGTGAATTTTTCTAAGTGTGTTGAAGAGTCCAATAGGACTCATACGACCAACAGTGTGGTCGTATGACCAGATGATATTTCTAAGTATAGGATGAAAAGTCCAATAAGGCTCATACGACCAGCAGTGCTCTTACGCCTAACAGGGCTCATACGCCCAGGGGGCTTATACGCCCAACAGGGCTCAAACGTCCAGGATACTTAGAATTTTTTTACAGAAATTTCCTGCAAATCCGAAGTTCGAGGTTTTGACCAGGGTTGACTAGGGTTAATAAATGATGATGTTTCATGCATGTAATGATGATTATGATTAACCCTTATTATTACTGATGATGCTATGTATGATTACGTATGATGATGAATGTATGATGATGAATGTATGATGATGAATGAATGATGAGGTTTGAATGTAATAATATCCTCTTCTTAATATTATAATTAATATTATGATTAAGGATATTATTAAGAGTATGAATAATATTATTTATAATATTATTAGTATCATTATTATTAATATGCTTATTAATAATAATAATAATACTGTATGTTTCTATGTGGAATGATCATGATCAATAATTATTATCATTAATAAAGTGAAAGATTAATGATAAAGAGGAATGGAACGTGAACGAATGAACGAAAGTCTTGCAAGCAAATGAATGGAGGTGCACACCCCTGGCAGGTGTTAGCTCAACTGTGATGCGGGTTCGCTACCCCGAAGGATGCACACAGGATCAATCCTTGAGATTGATATAGAGGTGAGTGACTTGGTGTCACAACAGACTCACAGGAATGTAGGTCAATCTTTGTGATTGGCTTAGAGGTGAGTGACTTGGTGTCACAACAGACTCACAGTATGTAGGTCAATCTTTGTGATTGACTTAGAGGTGAGTGACTTGGTGTCACAACAGACTCACAGTATGTAGGTCAATCTTTATGATTGACTTAGAGGTGAGCGACTTGGTGTCGCAACAGACTCACAGCTTAATTAAAGAGGAATGATAAAAGTACGAATTGAACGATGATGAAGATAATGAAAGTATTACCTATGTGTACGTACGATGTATGATCACCTGTGAAAATGAGGAACGGTTTTTGAACGAAAAGTAAAATATTTTAACTATAAAACTAGAACTCACTCAGCAACGCTGACTTTTATGTATTTTCCAGTTGGCAGGTGACAGGTTGCTGAGGATGGCACACGGGGGTGGCTACTTGGCGGGCAAGACTGACATCCATTTATGTTTTGACGACACTGTTGTTTTGTAATTCATTCAATTAAATATTTTGTGAACTTATAAACTAAAATGTATTGCTTAACAACAGCGTTCTAAATGAAAGGATGGTTTTTGTTTAAAATAATTTCCGCTGCTTAATATTGTGTTGTGAATGTTTTATGCTGTGAATGACCAACTGTGAGGTGCCCGGGAACGGGGCCTTACAGACTTAGAAAAAAGAAACTAGTGATGACTGGTAAAGCTGTAGATGGATTATATGTTCTTGATAGAGTAAACAAACAAGGTGAATGCTATGTTAATAATTGTATGTTTGCCTGCTCTGTTTCTGCTGACTTATGGCACAGTAGGTTGGGACATCCATCTGATCAAGTTTTAAATGTTTTAAAACCTGAATTAAGGTTGAGTTATAATGATTTATCCAAAAAATGTGAAATATGTCATAAATCTAAACAAACTAGAGAGTCTTTTTCAAATAGTGATCATGTGTTAACAGAAATAGGAGAATTAGTGCATCTTGATTCATGGGGGCCTTTTAAGGTAACTAGTCATGATGGGTACAAATATTTCTTAACTGTGGTTGATGATTATTCTAGAGCAGTTTGGGTTTATATGCTAAAGTCTAAAAATGAAGTATTTTCTAACATTGAAAGTTTTTTTTTAACTTAGTTGAGACTCAATTTTCTAAACGAATAAAGGTATGTAGAACAGATAATGGTACTGAGTTTTTAAATAATCAAGTTCAAGGATTCTTTAGTAAAAAAGGTGTCATACATCAAACTTCTTGTGCCTATACACCTCAGCAAAATGGAGTTGTAGAAACAAAACATAGACATTTACTTAATTCCGCTAGATCTCTTCTGTTTCAGGGGGGTTGCCTGTGAATGTGTGGTCTGAATGTATACTTACTGCAACATATCTTATTAATCGTATTCCATCATCTGTGCTCAATGGTTTGTCTCCATATCAGTTACTGTTTAAGTCTAAGCCCTCTCTATATCATCTTAGGAATTTTGGCTGTTTATGCTTCTCTACAAATATAAATCCTGCACATAAATTTGAAAGTAGAGCACATAAGTGTGTATTAATTGGATATTCAAATAATAAAAAGGGTTATAAGTTGTGGGACTTGGAAAGGAAAATCGTTATTCTCTCCCGTGATGTTAAGTTCTGTGAAGATATATATCCTTTTAAACTTAAAGAATACTTCCCTACTAATAACCAGTTCTTGAATAGCTTAAATGTGTTTGATTTTGATATTAATACTGAGAAACAGATGCCACCCAATGATGATAATGAGACAAAACCTGATGACAATAGTGTTCCTTTGGCTCCTAGTACACAAGGTCCTTCTGATGATTTAGAACCACCCTCTACCAGTACTGTTCATGAAACAGATATTACAAGAACAGATACTATAACTGGTGAGAATGGAGTTTTTGAACCAGAAGAGCTTTGTGATAGCTATGGAGAAATTGAGAATACTAATGTGTCTTATGATGAGGAAAATGTCTCTGAGGGTGATCTACTAAGGAAATCTAGTAGAAAGTCTGTCATTCCCAAAAAATATAATGACTATGTGATTAAAGGAAAAGTAAAATTTGGCTTAGAAAAGGTTTTGAATTATTCAAACTTAACTTCTGAAAATTTATGTTTTGTTTCATCACTAAGTAAGAGTCATGAACCTAGGACATATAGGGAAGCATCTGTTGATCATAATTGGGTATTAGCAATGAATGAAGAAATGGAAGCTTTAATTAGGAATGAAACGTGGATATTGACTGATTTACCTAAGGGTAGAAAACCAGTTGGATGTAAATGGTTATATAAAATCAAATATAAATCAAATGGGGAGATTGAAAGATATAAAGCAAGGTTAGTTGCTAAGGGATATAGTCAAAAAGAAGGTTTAGATTTTGATGAAACATTTAGTCCTGTAGTTAAAATGGTAGCAGTTAGATGTGTGATATCATTAGCTGTTCAAAATGATTGGTGCTTGTTTCAACTTGATGTAAATAATGCCTTCTTATATAGGTCATTAGATGAAGAGGTTTATATGACACTTCCTGAAGGATATTTTACTGATTCAAATAATAAAGTGTGTAAGTTAGTAAAATCTTTGTATGGTCTGAAACAGGCTCCTCGTAAATGGAATGAAAAACTCACTAATACTCTTTTAGATATTGGGTTTCAACAAAGTAAAAATGACTATTCTTTGTTTGTTAAAAGTGATAATAATCATATTTGCATATTGCTTGTCTATGTGGATGATATTGTGTTAACTGGGAGTTGTATAAATGAGCTTAATAAAATAAACAACTACTTAGTGAGAGTTTTAAAATAAAGGATCTTGGAAAATTAAAGTATTTTTTTAGGAATTGAAGTGTTTAATGTTGATGATGGTCTTGTATTATCTCAGTGAAAATATTGCCTTGAACTGTTGAATGACTTTGGTATGCTTGGTGCTAAGCCTGTGAGTATTCCAATTGAGCAAAATATGATTATAACAGATAAACTAAATACTGGTTGTGATGATTCTGAGTTAACTAATGTTACTGTATATCAGCAGTTGATAGGTAGGTTAATATATCTCACTCTTACTAGACCTGATATTGCATATACAGTGGGTTGTTTAAGTCAGTTTATGCATAAACCGCTTCAGTCTCATTTGAAATTGCTCTTAGACTTTTGAGGTATTTGAAGAAATCACCAGGTAAAGGTAATTTGTTTTCTAAAAGCTCTAATTTTAGTCTTAGAGGCTATTCTGATGCTGCTTGGGGTAAGTGTCTTACTACTCGTAGATGTGTTTCTGGATTTTGTATATTTCTGGGAAATTCACTTGTATCTTGGAAAAGTAAAAAACAACCAGTAGTGTCTAGATCATCTGCGGAAGCAGAATATCGAGCTATGGCTATTACTGGCTGTGAGTTGATTTGGTTGGTAAAATTGTTAAATGATTTAAACATATCTCAAGTTTTACCTGTGCCATTGTATTGTGATAGTAAGGCTGCAATTCTTATTTCAGCTAACCCAGTTTTTCATGATCGTACAAAACATTTTGAGATAGATTTGCACTTTCTTCATGAGAAGGTTGTTTCTGGTTTTTTTTAAAATCATAAAAATTGATACTAATGATCAACCTGCAGATTTGTTCATAAAGGGTTTGGGTGCTCAGCAACATGATCATTTATGTTTAAAATTGCAGTTGTTTGATGTCTTCTCCAGTTGAATCAAGGGGGAGTGTTAAAATTATATATGTTTCTTTATTAATTCAACTGGATCATATACTTAGTTTTTTTGTTTTAATTTGTAGTGTGTATATTGGGCTGCTTATAAGGAGTATTGGGCTTGCTGTATTTGAGCTAAGGAGTTGCATTTGGGCTAAGGAGTTGAAGCTGCTTTGTGAGGTCCAGCCCAGTCCAGCTGGTGTCAAGTATTCTCGCACATGTTATAAGAAGAAATCTTCTTCTCGAAGATTCATTCATTCAGTATTCACACATACACACATCTAGGGTTTTCTTTAAAAAGTTCAGGAGATTCAGTTAGAGTTCATTCATCTTCTTGTTCATACGGTGGTGTTCATACGATTGTTTAGTCTGCAACATATTGTTGCAGGTTAGTTTTAATCTTGATGAGTTCTTTGTTTAGTTTCATTGTTGTTCAACAAAGAACTTATATTGATTTACTTGTATAAACTGTTGTTGATTAATAAACGATGAGATCTTGTTTAGTTAACAACAATTCTCTTATATTTTATTTTAACATGTTAGTTATACATTTGAAGTTGCTTCTGATTCATTTGATTATTGATAAAAAGTTGTATGAATAAAATTAATACATCAATAGTAAGTTTTCACTGATCATCAGCAACAATTTCGGTAGCAAGTGATCATCAGCAAAAATTAATACATTAATTAAAAAGTTGATATTAATTAATCATTAAGGAGCAATTATGATCTTCGTTAGAAATGTGGATTCGATAGCAACTTGAAGCGTGATGGCAAATAGGTAGTTTGTGACTGCTAAATGTTTGAAGGTCGGTAATAACTAAGTCACTACCAACTCTATTACTATTGATGTAACTATAATCAGTTGAGGTATGATGGTTATAAAAGTCATTTTTCCATGAAGGGTGTGGTGATTTTTATAATGTTTCAACCTGCTCGCATAAAAATCTATGCAAGCGGGTGAGAACCAAATCCATGATAATGTCTTAACTATTAGATCTTTATAATCGATTGGGTTTAGTTACAAACGAATTTATTATTGTGGTTATAGAGGAAAACTATTTTGTTTTTTTTTTTCTAGTGAACGTTATATTTAGTTAATTTGGTTAGTCACCAACTCTTTCTTTAATGTTTTCAAAATCAATACTTCAACAACCTGCTTCGCTTTGAACCTTGTCAGACCAGTTAAGTGTGAAGAACAAAACATTGAACTTCGAAGTAGGATTAATCAGATTATTTAGATTGTAATTTTTTTATATATTATGATTTATCTAATCTGATAATCATTTACATGTAATGCCACATGATATTACTATATGTTTTCTTATCTTAGTTTTTCTGGCCAAACTATTTATTCTATTTTAAAAAACTCAATTAACTAATTCCAAATTTTTCTCTTTCACTTTGTATTATAAATCCAAATCCGTTTTAACCATTAAGATTCGAGCGTATTTTTTTATTAAATAAAAACTATGTATTTTAATTAAAAAATATACTTTTTTTAAATCAAAATTGTCTAAAACTATGATTTTTTTAAATCAACGAAACTGTTTAAATTATAAAATATTTTAAAATCGGTCTTTTTAAACTAACGTTTTACAACTCCAAGCTCTTCATTAATAAATGTTTAGTACTTTTCTTAGTTAACACGTGTGATACATGGAGTTATAGTCTGGTGTTATTTATATAAAAGAAATTATAACATGTAACAGAAATCAAACTTTAGTATGAATCAAGAGAAATCAAACAAAAGAATATGAATCATATTTGGTTGAGAGCTCATAATAAACTAAAAGATCATATGATACCCTCGGAAATACTTTATTTTAAAACTATTCAAAATATAACCAATATCCAGATTTCACTTTAACTCGACATTTGCGAGATCTTTTAAAATATTTCGCTTAAGTACATGGCGGGATTTAAGTTTTTTTCAAGGTGAATTTTGGCTGTTGGCTGGAGTTGTTTTCCTTTAAAGCTAAAAATAATGAATGAGATTTTCTCGCTAATGTGATGAGAGTAAGTGGATTTAGGAACACTGCACTGTGTGAAGGGTGTTGTATAGTTGTGTGTGTTTGATTGTATAATATAAATAAATTTGTCTATTTGTATTTCCCTCTCAAAACATTAGTTTGATGGACATGGTATTGTATGGTTCGTTTTTTCTTTATGTGTAGTTAAATTATTGAGTAAATTACATGAATAGTCTCTGGGGTATGCTCAAATTTCATCTTTAGTTCCTACTTTTGAAAATAACATATGAAGGCCTGAACTATGCATGTTATGCGCATCGGTAGTCCCCATACTAACAGAGGTTAAGTTTTTCTGTTAACTTTTAAAAAATGATCAAAATACCATTCTAACAAATATTTAAAACTAACTAAAAATAATAATAATCACCCCTCCCCCTCCCTTCGTTTCGTGTATGCCATCACCCCCACACCACCAAGACTACCACCAGCATATCACCACCACCACAACCATCACCAAATCACCACTACCACCATCATCAAACATCATCATCATTTGAAATGTTAAAACTAGTAATATACCCCACCAAAATCAAATGGGTTTTGCAAAGATATCAAGATAGTATATATTCTTGGTCGACAGTGGATCTGCGATCTCCATCTAGATGGATGTCGGCATGTCGCCGGAAGGCAAATCTAGAAACGACTTCAGTTTAGCGACGGTTGTGATGGGGCTCGGTTACTCCGGCGAAATAGACCCCTAGCATTTTCAGGCATCATCGATGGGTGATGATTGAAGGCGAATGACGGTTGTCGTGGAGCTTGGTTACTCAGGCGGTTGTGGCGGAGCTTGTTGTCAAAGAAGATTAGCCGCCCCAGATTTGGGTTTCAGGAGGGAGGAAGACGATGAGGTTACGATTGGCTGTTTCAGCTTGGTGTTGACCGGAGTTGGTGGTCGCAGGTTTGTGTTTACCGGAGGTGGTAGTCACAGGTGTGTATTGACCGGAGGTGGTGGTCACAGGTGGGTGTTGTCCGGAGGTGGTGGTTGTAGGTGGGTGTTGACCGGAGGTGATGGTCGCAGGTGGGTGTTCACCGGAGGTGGCGATAGGTGTGGCGATGTAGCGGTGCGACCAGAGATCGTGGTTTGGGGTGATTTAGGGGCTGTTTGATTGTGCTGACCGAGTAAGATCTGACTGAGTCAGAAGCTGACCCAGTAAGAAGTTCTGAATGAGACATATCTTACTGAAACTTGGCTGTTTGATTATGTATCTGACTGACTTTGCCGAATGAATTTGAATTTAACCATATTGCCCGTTGTTCTAACGAGTTTGAATTTAACTACTGTTGTGTAATCAATAAAAATAGTCAAATATATAAAAATAACATAATACCTTAAATCACTATCAATTTACACCCAAAACAAACAATCAAGCAATCCTATCAATTCACCGCATTTTATACCCAAAATCATTATCAATTTACACCCAAAACAAACAATCAAGGAATCCTATCAATTCAACAAAATTTACACCCAAAATCACTATCAATTTACACCCAAAATCCTATCAATTCACCAAAATTTACACCCAAAATTCACTAACAATTTACACCAAAACAAACAATCAAACAATCTTATCAATTCACCAACAATTTACACCTAAATTTACCAACAATTTACACCTAAAATTTACCAACAATTTACACCAAAACAAACATACACATACCTCGGATTTTGCGCAGGGAGGAGCTACGGGGGTGTCGCGGTCTGGCAGGGAGCTACGGGAGGTGTCTCGGTCGCAACTGGTCGCGCAGGGAGGGAGGGAGTCCGGTCGCAACTGCTCGCGCAGGGAGGGAGGGACCGGTCACGACCGACTGTCGCGCAGGGAAGGAAGGATAGGAGCTGCGGGTTTGGGGTCGCGCAGGGAGGGAGGGGGTGGTGCGAAGGAGATGAGGAAGAATGAATGGGTCAGCAATGTTTTTTTAGGTTTGGGTCAGATGGATTGACCCTGTCAGTACTTAACACTTGCATATCAAACGGGCTGACCCGCTGACCGAGTCAGCCGGGTCAGCCGGGTCAGCCCGGTCGGATAAAAACAAACAGGCCCTTAGTTAAATAGAGGGAGTTTTTAGAGAGAGAGTGTGTTTTTAGAGAGAGCTTTTAGTGAGTTACGAGAAGATGATGAAGTGGGGTGGGGTAGGGATGGGGGTAGGTTGGTTTTATTTAAATTATGGGTTTTTTTATTTTTTATTTAACGGTATTTTGGTAATTTTAAATTGACTTAACTGATAAATTTAACCTTAGTTAGCATCGGGGACTACCAGTGTATACCATGCAAGGTGCAGGCACACATCTGTAATTTATTGAATGTATAGACTAAAATTACAATACGTGTATACCCTAGGAACTATCCGTGTGATTTATTCTAAATTATTTTTATGCTCTACATATTATAGAATTATAATTACTATTATACAACCTTATGTAATAAAGGAGACTATAAATCTAGTTTCAAATAAATGATTACAATAAAGTCAAAGTTATACGATCAGCCATAACCATCTTTTGGATACGTGATCCAAATTAAGTAGGCAAAGTATCCAACCCTACCACACATAGGCAAAGTATCCAACCCTACCACACATAGGCAAAGTATCCAACCCTACCACACATAGGCAAAGTATCCAACCCTACCACACATAGGCAAAGTATCCAACCCTACCACACATAGTCAAAGTATCCAACCCTACCACACATATTGTGGTCTTGTGGGTATGATTTTATTTATTTTAAATTATCATATTTTTATTATAATTTGAAAAGGTTAATTGAGAAAATTAAAAATGGGGTGAGAGAGGCTCGAACTCTCGACCTCAGGATTACTCAGAAGCTATGAGACCTACGCGCTAGCCAACTGCGCCACCACCCCATCGTGTTAAATTGCCTCAAAGCTTATTTATAAAACCAAATAGCTATTTTGTTGGATTAAAATTATTAATAATAATCTAGAATAATAAGTATAATCGAATCAATATATCGGTGGTATCAGATCGTTATTTTATATTTTTAATATAATATTTTGTGTTTGTGATATTCCGAAACTCGTATCGTTTAAATTTTTAAAGTTTAAGTCCGATTAATTTGAGTCTACATTTTACCGTTGCTGTATGCATATTTTTATCTATGTTTCTGTATAAATTTAAAATCAAGTTGTGTATGATAATAAACAAGTCATTAAAGCACAGATGTACAAATCGTCAAAACAGCTTCAAGATTTTATTTTTGTTATAGTTTTGTTCTCTTGTAATCTATAAAATGTGATGGTTTATAAAATTTAATATTTACCGTTGCAACGTTCTTTTTTTTGTTAACGTGTCAACATAATTTTTGTTCATACGGTGAATACTAATGTACAAATAGCCGAAATTGAGCCCCCTCCCTAGGGCATGGGTTTTGTCAAGTGGTTCAATGTGTTACAAAAACCTAGGTTGGAGGTTAATTGAATTGGGGAGGTAAACTTTCTATTTGTATGTGCATATAGTTTCCAAAAGCCTATATACATTCAAAATGTCTATTTTAAGAATAACTAGGTGGTTTCACCAACGCGCGTTGCGTGTTTGATGGTTCAGGCTCAGATGAAGTGTTAAGTTGCGGATGCTAACCATAACAGCAGCCGTGCCAAAGCAACCTGCACACCGTTGTGGTGTAGCATCACAACTGATCGTAGGGTGTTTATTCGATACTTATAACGTTTAATAACTTTATTTTATATGAATATTAGTGTTGAACATGTGTACTTTGAGTGTGTTAATGTGTACAGGTGCTAGAAGATAAGAGTACATATGTTGGGAGCTTTACGGAAGTATTGGAGCAAGTGGAAGGATGGACGTGCTATTGCACTAAAGATGGAGTAAAATCAAGTAAATCAGGCACCACCATATCAGTCACCGTGTCCACCATCGTATCATACTTTGACCACTGTATCATCACCGTATCCACCGTCGTATCATATGTTGGTCACCGTATCAGCCGCCGTATCCTGAACAAAATCCAGTAAAAGAGCTTCGTAAAACTTCACACCCGAGTATGATACACCGGGTCGGCGTATGATACGCCGTTCACCTCAACAACCTCTGGATTTTGTGGATTTTCTTCCCTATTTAACCCCAATCATTAGGGGTTCGAAAGAGATTTATCCCCCAACGAATTTTAGAGGTTTTCAAGACGTTTTTTAGAGTTCTTTTCACCATGGTTTCACCTGAATCAAGCATTAACAACATCCAATTAAGCATTGAAGATCCAAGCATGTCGATGAGCGGCTAATCTTGTTCGTAATCACTTTCGGGAGGAGAGTTCTTATAAGTGAAGCACTAGGTTTAGTTGGAATTGATGTGTTTGAGTTATGTTATCTGACACAAGAATATAATTGTACGTTTGTTTAAAGTTAAAATGCTTGTTTAAGTATAAATATTTGTGTGATTTCATTCGTATTCGGTTTTCTTGCATCATGAGCAGTTTGTCATGTATGTGAATTCTTTACATAAATGAGTTAGTAATTGTATGAGCGAGCGAGTCTTAAAAGTTTGTTTTATAATTATCACTTTAATCAAATGATTTTGCAAAATCATGTCTATGTGATTTCCAATGAATTCTTATGAAACCAAGTGTGAATTTTTGAATTTGAATCTTGAAAATGATCGTCTTCTTCTCATAAGTTTTAGAATCCGTTATCAAGTTTGTTACTTTCTTAATTATTTTTATTCAATCTATCTTTCCGCTTAAATAAAAACCCAAAAATATTTGCTTTTTAATATTTTTGTTTTGTGTTTCAAGTTTTTAGATATAAACCTTTACACTTTACACCAATTCCATACGGAGACGACCTTACTTGCCCATACTAGTTATAGGTAGTTAAGTCTTTAATATTAACTTGTTTTTATCCAATCACAACAACACGATCAACAGCCCTGTTAACAAAGTTTCTAAATGCATGTAGCAAAAATTACTAATCTTCACCCAACAAAGAGAACACTAACATCACAGCCTCCTTAACAAAGTAACCAAACGAACCGCACCATTAATCACTAATCGAAAGAAAACCCAAAACAGTGTATAACTACCACTTGCCACGCTGTTTCAACACAACAAATAATCAGGCTCAGAAAACGGTGTCTCATTGTGGCTGCAAACTTTCGTTTGCCGCGCCAAAACAACGAGCATAACGTGCGTTTGTATATCGTCATTACCATCAAACGTAAGCGTCGCATCTGGTCCGGGCTCAAAGGGTAGCCTCGTCATGATAGCTTTCAAACACAACCATTACCAAGCACAAATTCTTTTATATGTTTAAAAAATTTAGATTTAAGAATAACAACAAAACAACAAACTACAGGTAACAAACAAAAACTGTGGAGTCCCTGGATCGATGAACATCCGAGCATGTTCTTGACGGAAGGATAAAAACCAAAAGACAATCAATAACACGAACAATAATCGAATAATTTTATTGATAAAACATAACGATTTTAAGCTCGTTACAACTTAAGAATCAAGACTTTTGGCAAGGGGAGATCGAGCATGATCTCCCCTCTCATCCGGCAGCGCCTGGGCGCCGGGCACACTCTTTAAAAACCTTAGGTTTCTACACATTGAAACTGGTATATATAGGCCTCGGCCCATATTAGATGCACTGGGCCCATTCGTGCGATTGGACCATGTGTATGGTTCAATCATACCACTTATGGTTTAGTCTTACGAATGTCCCAATCGCATCTCTCAGTCGCACGACTGGTCCATTAGCATGGCTCAGTCGTACGACTGAGTTTCATTCGCATAAGCTCCTGCGAATGACCCAGTTTCATGTGTTTACAAGGTGTATAACATTAAGTCTAGACTATTCGTCAAGCGACGGACACACTATATATGACTATATATGCTCCAACAAATTCCCCCTTGGACGTTGCTTGCGAATAGTAGATAACACCTCTTGCAATCTTCAGTCAATCTTTGCTCTGGTTTCCAATAGAATCAAACGAACAACCATATTAGCCAACGTTGCTGATCCGTCAGGTTACTACCATATCCCTGAAAATGAATTTAGGCACAATAGCTTCCGTTTACTTTGCAGAACACCATCATAGCAGCAAGATTCCCCATATGACTGATTTTTCCAGATAACGACATGAACAGTTTTCCATTGCTCCAATCTTCACACAGGCTAACCTGATTAACATTAACAACTACAGAAATTCCCCCTCACATTCAACATATCCGAATACATAAACGTTGTGCTCTCCTAACATCTTCATACGGTGTATTGGGCAAAAGGTTGAAGGTTCCAATCCACAACTGACAATATCAAACAAATCAGCATGCACGTAGATTCATCATCAGAAACCTGCCCACATCATCACTTTCTGATTGCGTCTTCAATTTCTCTATACTTGGATTCCCCTTGGATGAGAATCCTCTCTGTGCGGATAAATATAACTTTATTGGCCCATAAATAGTCGGATGCTCCTGACTACCCCACAAAATCAGCACCGACAGCTGACATCTTCTCTTCTCTCTTTCATGTTCTAACAACATTCACCTATTCTGGAAGTCCAACGAATAATGGGGTATCCATCGAACTTGTTTGACATAAGAAACTCAGGGTGAATGTGCTTTGCTCATCCTCAACTCTTGCATAGACTCTCCAAGAAAATCTTCACTATTGACCCGAACATGAACCGAAATGACCCGATAATTTTCCCAAAAAAAATTTATTTTACCAGACTTTTTCAGAAGGCTTCCCGACTGATAAAAATGATTTAGGGAAAAATTCGTGCAAGAAGCTGTTCCAGACTCTTTTTTTTTTGGTCTGGTACACAGCTCATTCGTGCGACTGAAACAGACGAATGAAGACATACGTGCGAATGGGTGATTCGTGCGAATGGACACTCCGAATGGTTCAGTAGTACGAATGGATAACACGAATGGGTCAGTCGGGCGACTGAAGTACACGAAAGGGTCAGTCGTGCGACTGAGGGTTCATTCGTACGAATAGACATGCAAGTGGTTCAGTCGTGCGAATGAGGCCCAGTCGCATGGCCCAATCGCATGAACGGGTCTGAACGCAGAAAACCAGATCTGCAGCCGCCACAAGGCTGAAAAACCCTAATCCGATGATTTGGACGAGATACAACACAAAATTTGTATCACTGGATTCGTTTTTATGATCTGAGAAGATTCCGAGTCCGGTTTTAACAAACAAACATCACACGCAATGAGATTTGAGCAAAACAAGATGAACCCGAAGAACACGAAGTGTGTTTAACGTCAAAGAACCTGAAATTGATCCAGAGATCAAGAGCTCGGGTTGCTAGAATGATTGTTAGATCATTCCAGCAGTAACCGCTCTGATACCATTTGTGGAGTCGCTGGATCGATGAACATCCGAGCATGTTCTTGACGGAAGGATAAAAACCAAAAGACAATCAATAACACGAACAATAATCGAATGATTTTATTGATAAAACATAACGATTTTAAGCTCGTTACAATTTAAGAATCAAGACTTTTGGCAAGGGGAGATCGAGCATGATCTCCCCTCTCATCCGGCAGCGCCTGGGCGTCGGGCACACTCTCTAAAAACCTTAGGTTTCTACACATTGAAACTGGTATATATAGGCCTCGGCCCATATTAGATGCGACTGGGCCCATTCGTGCGATTGGACCATGCGTATGGTTCAATCATACGACTGGACAATTCTTATGGTTCAGTCTTACGAATGTCCCAATCGCATCTCTCAGTCGCACGACTGGTCCATTAGCATGGCTCAGTCGTACGACTGAGTTTCATTCGCATATGCTCCTGCGAATGACCCAGTTTCATGTGTTTACAAGGTGTATAACATTAAGTCTAGACTATTCGTCAAGCGACGGACACACTATATATGACTATATATGCTCCAACAAAAACATATCATAATCAACCGCTAAAAACGACTAATTTAGTTACTTGAGGCTCAGATCTCCTCCATGGTTGCAACATAGGTTGCACGCCAAATGGAGGAGCTACATCATAGCCTAGTTTGTAGAGAAGCAACAATAATGTCAGAAACCAAACCGGCCACGGCAAGTCTCAGGTGAGCAAAATCTATTATCATCGACCTCAAACGCAAAGTCAAAAATCTGCAATTTCGGCAACACAACGGCCGATGGCCATAGAAAGGAGGCTATAAAGGGTACGACCGGAAAACTCCCAAATATGTTGCCAAAAGGCGAATTCCGACTAAAGAAACTTCGCGCAGACCAACGGCCGGATCGAGGGTACGACCGGAGAGGCTTTCAAGACATGCATTCGGATCCGCCTCAACTTCAACCTAGCCAACATCGGCGACCACAATTGGCGGCCACAATAGCAAACCTAAAAGCCCTTATCCGGCACCCCCTCACTTCCTTCATATCTTTCTCCAAAGAAAGCCACCACCAGAACCCTAGAACCCAGACAAAGCAAAATCGCAGAGAGATGCCAACGATAGACGCCAAGGGAGAAGACCGGCGATGATTTCCTCGGCACCACTACAAACCAACACCTTGAGTCAACCTCTCCCGGCACCACCGTAAAAGCACCATCACAGAGGTGAACGTTGTGCCTTTAAAGGGCGGTGGGGGTGGGCGGTTACACATACGGGTTGTATCCAACGCATAAAGCGGCGACCGTCCGCCGTGAGCACCTATTGCAGCCCCTAACCCCACATACTCCATCTATATCTATGTCTATCTATAAAAAGAAGAAGCACAATACCCCAAGCAAGCACAAAGTGAAATATCCAATATAACCCGAGCACTATTCATTCCCATTACTTTTTAAAGATATAGGAGAACTAGGTTCTTTTTTCCATTGTGCTACGCGGCGGGAGTATGATCATTTATCTCACACGCAATGCTACATTACCTTGGTCGTTATCAGATCGAGTCCTTAGTTACTATAAAAGCGAACCCTTATAGAAAAACTCTGAAGTTGTGAACTTTTGTGTCAAAATGGAAAAACACGTGGCGGGAGGCCGACCGTTTTTCCCACAAGCAACGTCATGTTATTGTGATCGTTATCGTTCCGCCCCGTCAAAATATGGAAGAACTTACAAGAAACCAACACCAATTCTCTTAAATTAACTATCACTAAAGATTCAACTAGTCAACTGTATGTTTCATTTGGTCATTATCAGTGGCGGATCTAGAAATTTTTTTCACGGGGGGCGGAAAATTTTTAAAGGTCGGTCGACTAACGCGATAATGGTTGTATCGGGTCGGCTCATTAAAAAAAAGAAGACAAGCAAAATTGGGTTTCGAAGGGGGGCGATTGCAAAATTTTATAGGGAGCGGACGAGAAAACTAGCATATATTAACATAAAAAAAAATATTTAGGGTGGGCGACCCCCCCTCCCATGGGGGTAGGTTCGCCCCAGGTCATTATACAAGTTTAAAAGATTCACCACCTTTGATTTATCAGCTTGTCTTCTTTCTTCATATCACACCTTTCTTCTGAATCCTTCTGCAAAATTCTACCTAAGCATAGCTTATGAGCGAAACTTAGGTAGTTACATTTTAACACTATCAGAATACTTAATTTATAAAGCAAATTAACCAAGTTGATTCACTACCGAAGATCTATAAATCTATAATAAAAGAGTAATTAAGTACCACTGGAAAGTTAGGTACTGTTTGTTTTTTCTGCAGGAAAACGTCTGCAGTCTGCGGACCACATCTGCAGACATCTGCAGCAGAAGAGGTGGACCAAATGTCTGCAGTCTGCAAAAAAAAGACTGTTATTTTGTTTAAAATCTGCAGAATGCTGAAATATTCTGTAATTAAACTAATCATACAAACAAACTAACCATATACAAACTAATCATATACAAACTAATCATATAAACAAACTAATCATACAAACCATATACAAACACAAACTAATCATACAAACAAACTAACCATATACAAACTAATCATATAAACAAAAACTAATCTATACAAACTAATCATATAACAAACTAATCATACAAACAAACTAACCATATACAACAAAGTAACCATATCAAACAAACTAATCATAACATGCTCTTCCTTCCACTTTGAAGGACTCATCGGTCTTTCCAGAAGTCCACCTTAGGAGGTGCATGGAGGGCTGCAAATAAACAAATCATTCAATTACGCCAGAATCTCATTTCCAAACCTACACTACACAGATTACACAAACATCTACATCAATGGCGATTATAGTGATAATTGATTGAGAAATAGAAATAAATCGTGTGAGGTCATGGCTTACCGGCGGCGCCAGCGAGGGCCACAGTGCTGGATAAGAGAAGCGGCTTGAGAAGCCGATCTAGAAGAAGAGAGACGTAGAAGGTTTGCAGCTTGACGAGCCGCCAACGTTGAAGCCATTTTGCAGGTGTGAGCCTTTGTTTTGGATCGATCGGCTTGTGCTCAAAGGTTTTGGGGAACGAAAGTGGTTGCTGATCGAATACTAGAAGAGTTAGATGCGGATGCCTACAAGGAACCAAAGCTGTCAAG